>JARYGA010056808.1:0-83544 GCA_030545235.1 Helianthus tuberosus | reverse complement strand
AAAGATCGGTGCTTTTTCTGAAGCTTCTTCTTTTGAAATTGGTTCTTCTTCTTTCTTTTTAGGACTGTATTGCTGAGATTCGTAATAAGTATATGCCATTTCTTCTTCAGCAGTTGAATCTTCAAAGATTTGAGCAACAAATGCTTTTGAATTTGACTTTCTGTTAGGATCATAATTATCCCAATTAAAACCTTCTGGAATTCTCTCATCGTCTTGAGGAACTAGATAAGCTTTCTTTGATGGCCCTTCGATCTCCTTCTTAGCATGTGCAGTTTGTGGCTGTTGAGCAATTTGATGATAATTTCCTTTCGATGATAATCATTGTTGCTGAATTGATTTTGAGCTCCACTTGCTTCGCGATTTATGCATTCTCGCTTGAAGTGACCTTTTTCCCTGCAACGAAAACAAGTAACTTTAGATTTATCAAAGCCTAAAGGTGAAGTTCCAGCATCACGGAAATCATCTCTTCCAGTGATCTGTTTAAACTTTTCAGCTCTTCTCAACACACTAGCCATACATCACTTTATATCCATTAGTTCCATTTCTTCTGCATCAATTTGATCGTAATCCTCTTTGGTCAACATTGGATTTCCGATCTTTCCCGCAACCAAACTCCCATATGATTCTAACACGGTCACCAATAAAGACATATGACCTTTAGCAACCTCTTTCGAGAAATTCTGACCATTCTCAAGATTTAATGCAATGTTACATTGTAGTACTTGGCCATTCTTGGTTGCTGAAAATTTTGGATTAAATGATGGATATGAAGAGAATCTATTATTGTTATTTGATCCTTGAGATGACCCTCTAGAAGAATTGTTTGCGTTAAATGCAGTTTCGATCTTTGGTGCAATGTTGTTCTTATCAACCTTACTTCCTTTGTAGTACAAACCAATGTCCTGATCACCATTATAATTCTTCATTTTCTCCATCTTTCGTTGTTCCATCTCTTGAACTTCGAGTTTTTCAATAAACTTGCTCAGTGATAGATTCGTAAATTCACCATTATTCTTTAAAAACGATAAGATAAGTGCCCCAAACATCTAGTGGCAATGCATCAGCCAACTTTTCAACCCATTCCTCTCTATCTTTCTTGATATCCAATCGCTTCATGTTAACCACCAAATTACAATATCTTTCTATAATCGTTTTGGTGATTTCAGTTTTCAATCCACGAAATAGATCAAATTCTTTCTTTAAAAGCGATTTGTGTTCTTGACTTCCAACAAACTTTGTTTTTAGTGCTTTCCACATTGAGTGTGCACTTCCGTTGTATTGCAATAAAATCAAGATGTCTTCCTTAATGGCTTGTTGCAATATGCTGATCATCATCTTTTCACTTTTGTATTTCTTTTTCTCATCATCAATTAGATCTTTAATAGCAACAATCTCTCCGTCTTCATCAATCGGTCTAACATATCGTTGTTCAACACATTCCCACGCATCTAAGTGATTCGCTTGAACCCAATTTTCAAAATGTTTCTCCCATCCGTTATACTCCTCGATATTCATGAGCTTTGGCGGTTTTTGCATGGTACCCATTTCATTCTCTAAGTTCACGTTCTGAGCCATAGTGATCGGGGTAGCAAATGCGTTGTAAAATTCGTTTTCCATGTTTAGGTTACGAAAATTCACAAAAACATACTTTTCAAACGAACTGAGATGTCACACAACTTGAATCACTTCGTGCGAGCTGAGTTTCACATGATCTGACTGAGTTTCACACGACCTGAACCTATTCCAAACGAACTGGGCCAATATTCAAATGGTGAGATCTGATCTGATGTCAAACCGTGCGAACTGATATAATTTCAAACGAACTGATTCAATTCGTGCGAACTGAATGCACTTCGCACGACCTGAGATGTAAACTCACACGACCTGATACACTTACAAACGATCTGAACTATCTCCAAATGACCTGAACCTCCTCGTGCGAACTTAACCTACAAACTCGAATGATTTGACCTGGTACGATCTTTGTCAAACCGTGCGAACTGGACACCTTTCAAGCAATCTGGGACCACTTCGTGCAAACTGGGGTCACTTCGTGTGACCTGGTTCAACTTCGTGCAAACTGAAACCCTAATTTCACACGATCTGAGCCATGTTCGAACGAACTGATGAGTTTTAGTTAAATTAGATAAGGTTTTAGGTTGAATTAAGTTCTGATTTTTTCAAGGATTGATTAAAACTCAGTTTTACGTGTTATATCACAAAATCAGATCATTTTAACCGGAAAAACTCAGTTAATTTTGAGAAAAACGTGAAGAAAGTGAGTAGAAATGAGTAGAAATCAGAATTTTCGGTGAAAACAAGCTGAAATGGTAAGAACTCTTCCTCCGGAGCTCTGATACCAGTTGTAGGATAGGTGAATTGATCAAACGAGACGTTCAGAAGAGTTCTCGATCAATACGAAAGGAGAAATCAGACGTATCGATTTTGTATCAACTTGAATTACACTTAGAAGTAGATTAACTGTCGATTAGATTGATATCACAACGTTTTACAGGCTTGGCGACACTTCGGCAGAGCTTCGCTACAGGAATCACACACACACAAATGACAACCCAAGACCTCCTATATATAGGCACTGCCACTTCGCACGAACTGGTCAGTTCGTGTGAACTGGCTTGTTTTGCCCTGTTTCCTGTTTTTCTCAAACTACGTGTCTTGGTCTATCAAACTAGTTACAAGACTCAATACAAGACAAAGTCGACAGACATATGCACCAACATTCGTAATGCGCAAGCCCAACACGACCTAGAAGCTCTCATTCGCGACGCTCAACACGCCTGTTTTCTCGATAACACTCTGAAGGAAGAAAGAATTCTTGGAACCGAAAACCAATTAGTGAATAAACCGAATGGTATTTTTCACTATCTTGACCAAATTTGGATTCCCGATCACAATAATCTCCGAGAGATTCTACTGAATGAAGCCCACAAATCACGATATTCCATTCATCCCAGTGCCGACAAGATGTACCAGGACCTCCGTGCCAGGTATTGGTGGCCTGGAATGAAGAAGGATATCGCTCTCTATGTTTCGAAATGCCTAACTTACTCTAAAGTAAAGTCCAAACATCAACGACCCCCTGGCTTACTCGAACAACCCAAGATCCCAATGTGGAAATGGGAGAGTATAGCTATGGACTTCATTACAAAACTCCCTCACACGCCATCATGTCATGATAGCATTTGGGTTATCATTGATTATCTTAAGAAATCCGCCCACTTTCTGCCGATACGAGAAGACTATAAGGTTGAATGATTAGCACGAATCAATACCGACGAAGTTATTTGTCAACATGGGACACCTCGTGACATCATCTCTGACCGCGATGGTCAATTCACTTAGCGTCTCTAGGAGACTTTTCAATCCGCTCTCAGTACTACTCTTAATCTAAGTACCGCTTTCCATCCCCAGACCGACGGTCAGACTGAACGCACGATTCGCACCCTTGAAGACATGCTTCGTTCGTACGTCATAGATTTTGGTGGTAATTGGGATTCACATTTACCTTTAGTCGAATTCTCTTACAACAACAGTTATCACTCTAGCATTCAAATGGCACCATTTGAGGCATTATATGGAAGAAAACGACCGCCTATTGTATGGCACGAGATCGGAGATGCGCAAATTACCGGTCCTGAGTTGTTACAAGAAACGACTGAAGTTTTGTTTTATTAAATTGAAACAGGTTACAATGTCTTATAAACAAAGAAACATAACTTAATTAACTAGTCTTCCATCTTTTATTGTCACTAAGGCCCTCGTCCAATCCTATTTTTGCATCATGATCATTTAATAACAGCACCTGAAACACATGTGAAAATAGGTACGTCAGCATAAAAATGCCTGTGAGATACACATGTTTTATTTAAATAGGATTCATGACTTGTAAGTTTAAATAAAATTGTTTAACAAAAATAGTCATGAACCTTAAAATATTTTCTTTTAGAAATCATACGAAAATTTATAAGAAAACAGATGATATAAAAGAATAATGCATGATTAAATAAATAATCAGGTAAAAATGAGTTTGTATAAAATATGTTGTTTGTAAAACAATGTTTTGTAAAGATATGATAATTGTGTAAAATGTAATATGTCAAAATTGAAATGGTTTAAATAACGCTACGATATGTAATATCATAAAAGCACTTATATATAGGATGTACCAGCGGCGTATCCACCATGCTTTTATCATATTACACACGCCTCGTTATTTAAATCACTTACCCAAACAAACCAATAATGTAAAAATGTTCATGTATAATCAATTTATACTTTGGTTTTGTAAATAACATATCAAACTATGCTTTGGTTTTGAAAATAACATATCAACTATGTTTTGGTTTTGAAAACAACATATCAACTATGTTTTGTTTTGAAAATAACATATCAACTATGTTTTGGTTTGAAAATAGCATATCGACTATGTTTTGTTTTGAAAATAACATATCAACTATGTTTTGTTTTGTTTTGAAAATAACATATGTTGGTTTTGTACATAGTATATTAAATTATACTTTGGTAAATAATATCACATATGGGAGCATATCAAACATACTTTAGTAGTATATCGAAATATACAAAAGAAAATGTGATTTGGTATTTCATTCAAACCTTAGTGCATCAAACTACACCTTAGAGACTATAGAAATACCACAAAGGCGATTTATATTTGGTTAAAATTTGGTTTCTGACATTCTATACAACAGGAATGGGGTGTCTAGTCCTATAGTACTATATCGTACTACCAATCGGCTTGATGAATGTAAAAAAAAATAAGTACAATCCAACAATTTGTTTTATAATCTTTGAAAAATTAGTGTTTAAACCATAGATAATCCTACAATTTGTCAAAAGATATGTACTAAGATGTATAATCATGTAGTCGAAATCATGAAAATAATGAATAGGTACACATGTTTCACCCCAAAACATTTGAAAAGAGTAAAAGAGGGGACTATGTACTCACTTGAGGATGCTTAGAAGTCTTGAATAACAACCAAGCAAAGCTAGAGGGATCAAGGAAATCAAACGGCACCTAATATAGATAACTACATTAATAACCGGACCTAAATCGGAAGATCGGATAGAATGAGGTTTCGTAAATCAAATGAGTATTGGAACTCATATGATATGGTTTAACAAAGCCTACATACTAAATCGAAACCTAATCCTAAGTGCTTATGACCCATTACGACCCGTTTAGGTAGCTTACGCTTACTTTAACGCGTCGTTCGCGTAAAACACGTTCGGACCGCCTAACTAGTCCTATGACAAGTATTATATGCCTTAACATGTCTAATAATGTTACCTAATTAGTTTAGATGTCAAAATTTAGGTTACATATGCTTAAAATAAATTTATGCATAAACAGGGCATTTTGGTCATTTTCCTAAGGCATATAAATTACCTATCATACAACTAACTAAACGAAGTGACCATAAGGTATAACCTTTGAGGTTATTCCCTATACAACTATGGTCACAAAAAATGTTTGGTCGGATCCTAATGATCGACCAAACAGGTCGGGTTTGAAAGTCTAAGCGGTTGTTTAGACCGCTTATCTTACGACCCTATATAAGCACTAAACTAAAAGTGACGAGTTAAACATGTTAAAACATGCTTAACGAAGTTAGAAAACAAGTTTGATATCAAAACAAAGGGTTTTGATACCCAAGAATAGTTTGGTTAGAAAATACGCATAAACGCGTATTTTGACCGAGACTATGACTCGTCATTATACCTAATCAACGTGGTAATCAGTAGGTATAGTCACACGGGACTATGACCATCGTAATTACGCTCACGTTGCGAAGTTCATGTTACACCCCGACCGCGTCAAAACAACGAAACCGCGCGGAAACGTAGGGGAGTGTCGTGGCAGAATTATTGTTTCACAACCATGGATACAAAAGTTTTGTTTTATTGATTCACTAGGTTATATACCCGTGAGATTCACGGGTTATGGGTTGTGTTAAAAAAATTATATTTACAAAAGAAATTTTTTATATGATTTCTTATAAGTGGATAACCATTCACGTTTGGCAAACATTACGAACAACTCTCGTTTAACCTACCGAATTTCCCGTACCGAACCGTACGGTTCACCCACACTAACAAACACCATTTCTTAGTCTAAAATCTCCCCCAATTCCATCACGAATCTCTAACATGACGAATCATTCACTAATTAACAGCTAATGTTCTTCTGAACTAACTCAGATCTCAAATCTTAATTTGTCATGGAAGCTAAAACACAATCAACCCAAGCCTCAACTTGTAATAACTTTCAGTCAAGTTCAAAATAAGGCGAATCAAGAAATTTACCATTCGATTAGGCCTCATTACTGCTCCGACGTAGCTTCTCTGCAAAAGAAACAAAAATATTAAAACCAAACCTCAGTTTCCCGACTATAATTTTTTTTCAAAACCTCGATACTTATGCTGATTGTGTGACTGAAAGGAGTGAGCATCGAATATACATACAATTGTTCAAGTGATGTGGTTATAGAGTAATAGAAATGCACATGAAATATATATACTTAAAGCAGAGAGGCTAAAAAAGAACCAATTATCACCCGGGAACTTCCCGAGTAGGAAAAAATAATTTACATTAATCATATATATGACAATCGAAAATTATAATATAAATGGCTTGGGTGTCGTGAAATATCAATATACCATATTAGAAAATTTACACAAAAAATAATCAAATTTAAAAGCCGCAAGAACACGAACAATCCATAAAAAGAATAAACCAAAGTCCCTTAAATTTATATAAAATGATATCAGGTGAGACTTACATTTTAATGAGAGTGAACTCAAGTTTAGGGTGGTTAGGGTGAGGTTCAACAAACTCTATATAAATCTTTACAGCAGAATAACATCATAAGATAAGAATTCGACCCATGAACCTTTTTGTTATCAACTATTGACGCTCATCCACCACCCATTCCCACCTCCTTTGGCACCTCATTTCCAATTGTACTTTCTAGTGTTTTTACATAAGCATGTTGGGAGCATGCTGCTAAAATTAGTATGGTAATTCTTAACTATCATCTTTCACCGGAAAAAGGAAATGGAACTAAGTCTTATATACATTGATTCCATTAGGAAAGCAAAGCCAAAAAAATCTGGTCTAGGTCGTCCAGTGGCATCTTTTATAGCATCTGTAAAAACACTGTTTATAAGTATAGAAAATTAAAAACCCGCAAAGTACAAAAACACTAAAAAAACCACAAATAAAGTCAAATAGTGTTATGTATATATTCAAGTTCAAATTTAGTAACCTAAAATTTCATGGTGCAGATCATATATGTCCATCTTTTTGAAAATAGATGAAAAGAAAAAAAATTGGCAACACCAAAGCATACACCCGCAAAATAATATAATATTGTGGAATTCATTAACAATAGCAATTCCCACTCATTTGAACTATAGAAAAACTGTAACTAAAATAAAAACTCGCTGGTACAGCACAACGAAACAATGTTTCCTTCAATAGAACTTAATCATGCATGTGAATCTATACTATATAATAAAAGAAATCTGTTTTGTGACACTTGTCATTCTCTCATTTAATTGATTAAAATTATTAATAATACTAATAATAATAATAATATTTAATCTAAATTAATACAAATTTTTATTATTAATAATATTTTATCAAATCTAAAATCTAATCTAATACAAATTTTTATTATCAATAATATTTAATCAAATCTAATAAGAATTCATAGTTAATAAATTAAACTTATCTATGTAATCTTAAATATTCCGATTGGTTAAGTATTATGGGTTGAATGGAAGCTTAAATTATCGACAAGTTGAAAAATTACATTTTTTTATGAAAGTTGATATTAACTTTCAAATAACTAAAAAAAATCCATCTAACAT
This sequence comes from Helianthus tuberosus, assembly GCA_030545235.1. Taxonomy (NCBI): domain Eukaryota; kingdom Viridiplantae; phylum Streptophyta; class Magnoliopsida; order Asterales; family Asteraceae; genus Helianthus; species Helianthus tuberosus. The sequence continues at coordinate 75,627 of JARYGA010056808.1, read as the reverse complement.
CACAAATGTTTCGGTTAAATTCGATTAATTAATTTGTTCAACAATCACTATTATCTTTATCATTCAGTACGGTTAATCGATTTATCATCATACAACCTCCCACCTATTCAATCATATGATTTTTCAATCTTATATTAACTAAATAAATAAAGATTAATATTCAATCTTATCCTACTTTAAATATAAAAAAAATCCGTTAGTTTTTTAAATATTTTTTTTATTATTTGTTATATAAAATTATATTTATTCAACCCATGTAATACACGGGGGTTTTTAAAAATATAACTTTTTTTATTATTTGGTAAACAATATTACATTTATTCAACCAGTGTAATACAATGGTTTTAAAGATATAATTTTTTTTATTATTTGGTATATAATATTACATTTATTCAACCCGTACAATACATATGGTTCTTATAGATATAACTTATTTTATTATTTAATATATAAAATTACATTTCTTTAACCCGTGCAATAAAGGAGGCTTTTAAAAAGATAATGTTTTATTATTTGGCATATAAAATTCATTTATTCAACCCGTATAATACACGGGGTTATAACCTAGTTGAATATAAACACATATCTATATCTACATAAAAATAGACTTAGTTAACTAAAAAGAAAACATATCAAATGGGTCAAAAGTCGCTCAAATAGTATTAAATAGTATTTGAAATTGAATCTATATTGTTGAACAAATGTTGGAGGTATTTAAACTTTAGCACATACTTGATATCTATTAAAAAGATATGTATATGAGAAATTTAAGAACCATTCTTTTTTTTTTTCAAATTCATGCCAAATAGTGCATGCTAAAAAACCATGTGATCTTATTAGCAATCACTGGTTTTTTCCTGTTAGTAAATATGTACATTAATTCTCTCAAAACTTGAATCTTAACTACATAACATTGTCATTGCACACATATTTATAAATTAAAGAAGCTCTACTAACGATGCTCTACTTATGCCCAGTTGCTTATAAATGATTCTTGATTTTAGCCATGCCATGTATGTACACAATGCCCATATTGAATACTTGCGTTCAATAATGGATACATAAATGTACAAAAGAAACCAAAAAAAAAAAAAAAAACTAAGCCGGTGCATTCTTTTATACCAATAGAATTACGAGTTTAATTATAAAAAAATACGACTTGTAATATGCACACGGGGCTAGAGCAGGGGCCACCTCCTTATTATAGTTTGACTGAGCATAGGCACAAGTAGATTATTTGAACTACCAAAGTGGTTTATTTAAAAATAAATGTTATGAGCCGAACAGATTATGTTGTACCTCACAAACTGGTTTATTAAAAAAAGGATTATTTCTTCCATAGTATGGTTCATATATATACCAAGAAATTATTAGTTTTGACCCGTGACCCAAACCGACCAATTGTTCCCATTTTGTAAACTTTGTTCTCAATATTAGCAGTGCAATTATTTCCAGTAATTGGTTACCTCTTCATCATTCTCGTCCCCCAACATCTCTTCATCAGCCTCCTTATAAGTAGGAATATTTGCAGATTTAGTAGGTAGGAAGAAAACTACATGATTCTGGTTGTTGCTTTGGTGAAGGGTATATGATGGTTCTGGTGGTGGTAGAATAGAACTGGTTCATAGATGTTAAACTGACATTGAAGAGGTTATGAAAGTGAAACTTTCCAGGCATATAAGCTCTCTAAAATCAAGAAAAATAAAACTGAGTATGACACACTACTAATGTATATTGATTTAGTAAATATTATAATAATTAACCATATGAAGCCACATATGAGTATGAGTGGCAAATCAGACTTGTTTGCACTGTTCATTTGCATTGTTTTTTTAATATACAGGTTAATTAGCATTTTACAAGCTTGGAACATTTTTGTTTAACAAAACGGATTAAAACTTTTAATGTGAGCAAAAAACAAAACTGGTTATTTCGGGTTGATTGAGCAACATTTTTTATCCACCTTTAAACAAAACTAAGTTGTTAACGAACTAAATTATGTTTATACAAACTATCACATACCAAAACAATATTTTTCAGTGAGAATCAATTAGCTTAAGTAGTTGAAAGCATTTTAAATAACATTTTGGTCACTTTCAAGTCATTTTGACCTACTCGACCCGTTTGATATGTCTCATATTTAAGGAAACTTTTAAACTTGACCCATTCAATCCTTCGATGATTAAATCTAATTGAAATAAAAACCCGTTTCAAAGTGAATGGGTCAAATTCCCATCCCTAGTAATCAATTGTATAAATAATAAACTTACCAAAAAGATTCTCTTGCTCCCTTATCTGTAGGCTTCTTCCTTTGCAAACACAACTGTCGGCTCTCTACCAAGAAAAACTGGTCGTACCTCTGATATTTTGCTTCAGCATCATCATGTATAATAGAGATAACTACCTAATGGCAGTTACTACCTAGTGGCAGTTACATCCCAGGTCAACTTGGGAAAAAAATTATTTTCATTAAATTGCCCTAATCGGTGTGATGTCGTCTTGGATGATCTTTCCCATCTCTTTTAACTTGTACAGAACACACTCTGCAGCCCTGTTGAATACCAAAACATCATACCAGAAGCTTATTAAGTTATTAAATTCTTGTTATATACTATTTTATATATTTTCTACTTACACGACGACTCCATCGCCATCTAAATCAGCTGCCTCGAGGTCAGAAGTCGTATTTCTTTTAAGAACATATTTAACCAACGATCTTTGCTTTCGTTCGGTGTACAGCAAAGCGAAAGTGAACAGCAACTGTGCTACATAAACCGTACCCAATAAGATCCAAAACACAGCAAACACATGGCTGCCAGTTGTTGGAAAACATGTATGTATGTACCTGAGGCCTGTAAGCGTTGCAACAACAAAATAAAACGCGTGAACAAAGTCCAAATCTTCAACTTCAAGTAACAGGTAAGAGGTCAAACGGGTCGGGATGGGTTGAATTACAATTTTTTTTAAACTTGAGAAAACTATGTTACAACAATAAAAATGGAACTTTCTTTTATAAAATGATTTAGACACAAACTCGGAAATTGATACATTCTATACGACATTCAACTTGCATCTTGCCCATTAAATATTGAACATAATCCACACTATAAAGACCATCTTTTGTAAAAGTTCAGGTATAAGTATTGGTAAACATGGTATATATTAAGAGGGTTGATTGAGAGCCGAAAGGCCAAATTCACTTATCTAAAGATATGTGCTTGGTTAAAGCTTGGAAATATTTATAAAAGATGGTAAACCTGAATTTTTTTTTAAACTTTTCATAGCCAAAAGAATTAACAATCTTATATGTCTAGTCAACCAAACTAACAATATGTGTAAAGAAATAGACAATCAGAGAGTGTAAATTGTAAGATTTATGACAAAGCCTTATATATGCATGCTCTCATTTAAAAAAAAAGTACACTTTAACAAAAAAGAAATCAAATAATACACAAAGACTTACAATCTAACTTTTATCATTTACTATAAAAGTTTGAAATATCTTCCAAAACCACATTTTTTACAAGCCTGAGCTTTTATTTAATCCAAAATAGGCGTAACCTTCATTGTATACAATTCAAAATAGGTGGATGAGGTCGTTTCGGTTGTCATTTAACAGCTACATCAACACCCCTGCATCAAATCATCATCTTTTAACATTCAAATTTTGATAATTAGTACAATATTAACCACAAAGTTACTGTTGATAAAAAGAAGCATTTTAACAAACACCTGGCGTCCATACAGATTCTAAGTACCAAAATACAAAAACTCACAAACAAAATCAATAGATCAAGCACATCCTCCACAAAACTATCGAGTGACTCGAGTGACCACGAGTGCACAACCACATACCTCTTCGGGGGAGTGGAAGCAAGATGATGCTGACATTTGTTCAACACAGAGAGGGTCGCATGCCACTGATAAAAACGAAATTGATGCATCCAAACATGAAATCTTTGGCACCGGACTTACCTGTGTGAGCGGAATTCGGCCTGAACCCTAGCCAACTTTGCCGGAAAGTCGATTCGACAACCAGAAGCCATTCGAGAGCGAGAAAGAGAACCATGAAAGAGAAAAAACGCTGTCAGTATTTTGAACTCTAATTAGGGTTTTTGGCATTTGAATGAAGGGGGAATTTAGAGGCGGGTGTTTGAAATCCATTTGAATTTTGAAACAATAACTTTAGCAATTGCAGTTTTAAGCAAAGATGGGGTATGTATTTCAGAGAGAAACTGAGATACAGAAAGGTTGTTTTTGGGTTTTTTAAACCCTAGCTCGAAATGGAAAAGAAAAGATGGAGAAGAGATGATACAGAGGGAACGAAGAAGAAGAGGCAAAGGAAAGGGAAAGAAGGGTGGGAGGGAGTGTAGGGTTTTTAACTTTTCTTTGATCTGCAGGGACACGTGATATGCAGTTTGACTATGAGATTTATTAAAAATATAAAAATTCTCACAAAATGACACTATCAGCTGAAACAAACTTGAAGGGCTTCTTATGTTGACAAATAGGAGAGAGATAAGGAGGAAGACTTGTGGTGTTGACAAGTAGGATTTTGAAGTTTTGATTTATTATAATAGAGAGATTAATAAATTTACATTGTCTTAAACCTAACAAACAAGTTAAACATCGTCTATTATCGTTATTAAGTCACTAAGGCCTTGTCCAGATCCTATATGAACATGCATCCTAGCAACCAACATCATGCAACATCACCTGAAACATATGTAAAAACAAAGTCAGCAAAGAAATGCTGGCGAGCACATAGGTTTTATGAGAGTATCGGATTCATGGCTCGTTTACATGTTGCAGTACCTCATTAGACTACAAGAGTCAAAAGTAAAAACCTCATTTTGAAAAGTGTATTGCAACATGATTAACCAACTCAAATCAAATTGGTTATAATTTATAAAATCTTGTAGCCATGATTCCTAACCCCAAAACATTTGTTTTAGTAAACCAAATCGTAAAACATCTCGTAAAAACTCGTTAATAAAACTCGTATGGTTTATATCGTTTAGAAAACCTCGTTGTGTGACATCGTTTCGAAATCTTTATCAAAGTGAACTAAATAATGCAACGGAATATATTATGATAAAATCACTTATATATAAGATGTACCAGCGGCGTATCTACCATGCTTTTATCATGCTACACCCGTCCCATTATCTAATCATAACCCAAAACCAATCGTTTAATCAAATCGTTTATCTCGTTTAAGTCATTTCAAATCGTTTAACTCGTCCCAAAATCGCTCTCGTTTTAATTGTGAAACTACTTTTGGTCTTCTCGCTAATAACATCCAAAGGGTAAGTTAACAATCACAGATTCGGTCGTTACCTATAACCCCCACACATAACCATGGGTGTAGTCTGATAACGGCATTTGTCAGATCCTATGGTACCATAACCTAATACTGGTCGGCTTGATCAATGCTAATGAATGTTATTCGTTATGTAAATATGTCCAACAAGTTTGTTCACATTATCGAAATCATTATTAGTTTAATATAAACCATGTTAATCGTTTTTGAAACCATCGTTAAAATATCGAAATCGTTTTAATACATATGAATCACCCCAAAACAATTGAAAATAGTAAAATAGGGGAACTATGTACTCACATCGAAGTGCAAAGTATCCTCAATCTAAAGAACTCAACAAGCTCAATCAAACCAAGGAAACTCAAGCAGCACCTAATAATCGAATCACTAGTAAATAAATCGACACCTAAATCGGAATATCGGACAGAATGAGGTCTTGTAAATCAAATGAGTATTGAAACTCATATGATATGGTTTAACAAAGCCTACATTCTAGATCAGAACCTAATCTAAGTGCTTTCGACCCGTTACGACCCATTAAGGTAGGTTACGCAACTTTAACGCATCGTTCGCACAAACGCACGTTCGAGACGTCTAACTAGTCCTATGACAAGTATTATATGCCTAAACATGTTTAAATATGTTGCATAATAAGTTAAGTGACAAATGTTTAAGTTACATATGCTTAAAATCCAATTATGCATGAAAAGGGCATTTTTGTCATTTTCCTAAGGCTTATAAACTACCTATCATACAACTACTTAAACTAGGTGACCATAAGGTATAACCTCGGAAGGTTATTCCCTATAAAACTATGGTCACCAAACGGGTTGATTTCGAAAGTCTAAGTGGTGGTTTAGACCGCTTGACTTACGACTCTAAACAAGCACTAAACTAAATTTGACGAGCTAAACATGTTGAAACATGTTTAACTAAGTTAGAAAATAGGTTTTGATATCAAAACAAAGTGTTTTGATACCCAAGAGTAGGTTGGTTGCAAAATACGCATAAATACGTATTTTGACCGACACTACGACTCGTCACTACGCCTAGTCAACGTGCTAATCAGTAGGTATAGTCAGAAGGGACTATAACCATCGTGATTACGCTCACGTTGCAAAGTTCAAAAGAACTTTGTGTTGACCAAAGGCTGGTCAAAGGAGAAAGTCAAACACTGTTTGACTTTCACACTCGAAAAGCAATAAAAGAACGAAAGAAGCTTACAAAGGGTCCAAGCTAGGGAGAACTTTATCTATAATACTCAGGTATGAAGCAATGGCTTCAACTTAGAGCATTAAAATGATCAGGGGTGCAGAAAAATGAAAGAGGGCATGGCTATTTATACTTTTCAGTTCACCGTTGAGATCGTTTCTTGCTAAAGAGGTAATGATCTTGGCCATCCATGTGGGCTAGTGGTTTTAGAATACAGGAGGTACCCTAAAAACCATCAAAACTTGCCCAAAGTATCCCAAATCAGCTGCTGAAACCATCAAAAACCAGCCCAAATGACCAGGTGCAATGTTTCTGTCTGACAGGCTGTCGCGCCCCGTGTAAGATGAGAGCCTATCTTACGCGGCCCGCCAGAGCAAGTTTCCACAATTGTCAAATTTGGTCCCTGCACTAGAGAAACTTGCATTTTTATGCATTTTTGGCACGTTTAAGCCCCGTTAACCCCATTTCAAGGCTCTAAAATGATGTTAAAGTATAGTGAACTTAAAATATGCTCAAAAACATCTCGGATGTCGGTTCGTTTGGTCGTACGATTGCGTTATTCGGTTAATTACGATGGAAGTCGTAACGAACGCAAAAACGATCCAAATTAAGCGACGGATGGAATTTTATCATGCCAATCACTAAAATAAATTATTTTAATGATTACATAAATTTTTGGATGTCCGGATATATTCAAAACGTAAGATATGCGCGAAAATGCAAACTTATGCACTTTTGACGCTTTTAGTCCCTATTGATCAAATAAGTTTATTTTAGCATACCGAACCCCTCAAAGCCTATTTCTAAGCTATGTAAAGGATATTTAGGGTATGTTTAACTTATGATCATGTTTTGGAATGTTCGTCACTATACAAATCGGTATAGTTTCGCAGTTTGACATAAATAGTCCCTGCGATCAAACAAACTTGATTTTGACACACCAAACCATCCGAAACTTATTTCTAAGTTATGTGAAGGTTATTTAAGGTATGTTAAGCCTATGTCACTATTCCGGAGTGTTTTTCGAGTTAAACTGATTACGTTTACGCACCAGTTTGCATATAACTTTCCAGAAAACGATTTAAAGCTTGAAATCGAAATCGAATCAAATCGAAAATCATCAAACACAAATACACACATAATAACCCCAAAACACATTGTTTTATTGATAATTAATATTGTTTTACATTGTATATCGATTACAAAGCACATCTGTCACAGTCTCCCCTACTTTAAGAAATTTCGGGACGAAATTTTAACTAGAGGAAACTTGTGAAAACAATTGCGGATATTTCGCCTTCATTTAGTCCTCACGTTCCCAAGTAAACTCTGGGCCACGTTTGGATTCCTAGCGAACCTTGACCAATCGAATCCGTTTGTTCTTCAACTGTTTGACTGCACGGTCCATTATCTCTACAGGTTTCTCAACAAAATGCATCATTTCATCGATTTGGATTTCGTCGAGTGGAATGTGAAGATCAGTGTCAGCTAAACACTTTCGCAAATTGGACACGTGGAAAATCGGATGAATACTTCCAAGCTCTGGAGGTAGCTCTAGTCGATAGGCAACATTTCCAATTCTTTCAACAATCTTAAATTGTCCAGCATATCGAGGTGCAAGTTTTCCTTTCTTTCCAAATCTCACCACTCCCTTCCAAGGCGACACCTTGAGTAGGACACGGTCTCTGACTTGGAATTCTAAGGGCTTGCGTCGCATATCCGCATAACTCTTTTGACGGCTTCTAGCTGTCACAAGATTATCACGAATTTTCTTGATTTTGTATGTTGTTTCCAGAATGAGCTCAGGTCCAGTAAGCTGAGCTTCACCGATCTCATTCCAACAGACAGGTGAACGACATTTTCGACCATAAAAAGCTTCGAATGGTGCCATATTAATGCTAGCATGATAACTATTGTTGTAAGAGAACTCGATCAACATCAGATGAGAATCCCAATTACCACCAAAGTCTATCACGCATGCTCTAAGCATATCCTCCAAAGTTTGAATCGTCCTCTCAGATTGTCCATCTGTTTGGAGATGACAAGCAGTGCTTAGATTTAGTTGGGTTCCCATAGCAGATTGCATGGTCTTCCAGAAATGAGATGAAAATCGAGTATCACGATCAGATATGATATCCAAAGGGACACCATGTCGAGATACAATCTCATCAACATAAATCTTTGTAAGTTTATTAGCAGATAGATCCTCGCGAATCGGAATAAAATGAGCTGACTTTCGTTAATCGATCGATGACCACCCAAATAGCATCATGACCTTTAGATGTACGCGGTAACTTAGTGATGAGATCCATCGCAATGTTCTCCCACTTCCAAACCGGTATCTCTGGTTGTACAAGCAAACCAGATGGTCGTTGATGTTCAGCCTTGACTTTGAGACAAGTTAGGCATTTCAATACATACAAGGCAATATCCTTCTTCATACTAGGCCATCAAAACTGAGTACGAAGATCCTTGTACATTTTATCAGCACCAGGATGGATAGAATATCGAGACTTGTGAGATTCGTCCATCACTAAAGTGTGAAGATCGTCTTGTTTCGGAATCCACAAACGATCTTTGAAATAGAGTAAACCATCGTCCTTCGATTCGAGCTTAAGCTCAAGTTGAAGTGGTAGCTCATATTTCAATAAGCCTTTGATTACACAAGATCGTTGAGCTTGAAGGACACGAGATTGGATATCAGATAGAGTTTGAATAGAATGAAGCTTCACTCGCTCCTTTCGACTAAGCGCATCGGCTACGACATTCGCCTTACCGAGATGGTAGCGAATTTCGCAATCATAATCGCTCAATAGTTCAACCCAATGTCGTTGCCTCATGTTCAGCTCCTTCTGATTAAGAATGTGCTGGAGACTTTTGTGGTCTGTGAAAACCACACACTTCGTGCCATAGAGATAGTGTCTCCAGATTTTGAGTGCAAAAACCACAGCTCCTAACTCAAGATCATGAGTCGTGTAGTTCTTGTCGTGAACTTTCAGTTGTCTTGACGCATACGCAATAACCTTACCTCGTTGCATAAGGACACAACCAAGACCTAGATTTGATGCGTCACAATAGACAACGAAATCATCATTTCCATCGGGCAAGGATAGAACAGGAGCATTACATAGCTTCCGTTTCAGCGTTTAGAACGCTTCTTCTTGCTTGGGTCCCCACTTAAAAGGCTTATTCTTTTGAGTCAAAGCAGTGAGTGGAACCACGATCTTCGAGAAGTTCGAAATGAAACGACGATAATAGCCAGCGAGACCAAGAAAAGAACGAATTTATGTAGGTGTCGTTGGTGTATTGCAATCCTTAATTGCTGCAATTTTGCAAGGATCCACATGAATACCCTGCTCGTTGACTATATGACCCAAAAACTGAACTTCTTTAAGCCAAAATTCACACTTGGAGAATTTAGCAAAAAGTTGTTCCTTTTTCAGGAGTTCCAGAGTCAAACGAAGGTTTTGCTCGTGATCGGCTCGAGACTTCGAATAAATGAGAACATCGTCTATGAACACAATAATGAACTTGTCTAAATAAGGTTTACAGACCCTATTCATTAAGTCCATAAAAATGGCGGGAGCATTTGTCAAACCAAAAGGCATGACAGTAAACTCATAATGACCATTTCTCGTGCGGAATGTAGTTTTGGGAATATCTTCTTCGAGTACACGAAGTTGATGATACCCAGAACGCAGATCGACCTTGGAAAAAATAGGTAGCACCTTGCAGCTGATCAAAGAGATCATCGATTTGAGGAAGGGGATATCGATTCTTGATGGTAAGCTTGTTAAGCTCACGATAATCGATACACATTCGAAAAGATCCCTCTTTCTTTTTCACAAAGAGGACAGGAGCACGCCAAGGTGAATAACTCGTTCGGATGAATCCTTTAACAGACAACTCTTGAAGCTATTTCGATAATTCTTGCATCTCCGACGGTGCAAGACGATAAGGTGCTTTTGCAATCGGGTTGGCATTGGGTACAAGATCAATATGAAACTCAACTTGACGAACTGGAGGCAAACCAGGTAGTTCATCAGCAAACACCTCTGGATAATCCCGAACAATCGGAATATCCTGAATACTCTTGCTCTTGTCTTTCTTCTCGGTGACATGTGCTAGAAAAGCAACATATCCTTTTCGTAAATAACTTCGGGCTTTCGTACACAACATGAGTTTCACCCCACCTGATGGTTTCTCGCCACGAACTTCTAGGACATCACCAGACGAAAGAGGAATACGAACGATCTTATCGAAATAAACAAGCTCGGCATGATGTTTGCTTAACCAATCCATTCCCACGATAATATCGAAACTCCCAAGTTGCATCGGTGTGAGGTCGATAGGAAAAAGATGGTTATCGAGGTTCAATTGACAACCACGAATAACAGAATCGAGTACAAGAGGTTTACCAGTTGCAACTTCGATAGATAAGGGTTTCCTCAGTTTAGTTCTAGGTATCGCAAGTAAAGGCTCAAAAGATAACAAAACAAAACTCCTATCGGCACCAGAATCGAAAAGAACAGATGCAAGTTGATTGTTAACAAGAAACGTACCGTTAACAACCTCGTTGTCAGCTCAAGCCTCATTTGCATTCAGATTATATGCTCGTCCTCGAGCGGGATTCACATTCGTGTTTGCATTTGCATTTGCATTTGCATTCGCGTTCACCAACCTTAGGCAGTTGTTACGGAAATGACCCATTTCTCCGCAATTATAACACGAACCAGGCGGAAATCTCGCAGCATTACCTTGAGCTTGTGCTGAAACTTGAGCAGCTTGATTCTGACCCAAACGATAAATGTTGGCCAGATGCCCAAGTTTACCACACGTAGTACACTATTTGCAGGCCTGTTAGGCAACATGATGACCATTGCATCGAGCACAGTGAGGTGCGGTACCAGCATATTGCTTCTTTGCTGGAGGTTGAGCTGGTGGGTTCTGAGGGTTCTGTACAGTGACTGCGAAGTTTTGGGAAGCCTTGCGCTTCCTCGACTTCTTAGAAGATTCACCCTTCTTCTTACCCTTACCCTTATCTTGTGCAGAATCGGCTGACTTCTTTTTGTCACCCTTTCGGGTCAGTTTCCCTTTTCTGACCTGAGACTCAGTCAGAGTAGCAGCCAATTCAATCACTTGACGGACAGTAGTAGGATTACTGCCAATCACAATGTCTTGCACAGAATCGGGTAAACCATCGACATACCTCTCTATCGCTTTCTCCAACGGGATAACCATCATAGGACACAACAAACTGAGCTCCTCATAACGATCTGTGTAAGCACGGTGTTCTCCCCCGTCTTGTTTCAAATCATCAAATTCTCGTTCCAAAGCTCGAATCTCATGACGGGGACAGAAATCTCTCATCATGAGAGAACGAAGCTCTTCCCATGTTTGTGCCATTACCACATCGGCACCCCTATCACGCATCACACCGTTCCACCATGTAAGAGCACGCTTCTCGAACACACTGGATGCAAATTCAACCTTACGCTCATTCGGACACTGAACATGTCTGAATGTGTTTTCTAAACTTTTGAACCATTGCAGGAGCGCGGTTGCTCCTTGCGACCCAGAAAACTTCAACGGTTTAGCCGAATTGAAATTCTTGAAACTACACTGAGCATTATTGTTATTATTGTTATTGTATAATTGATGGATCTGGGTTACTATGTTCGGAAGCATCGCAGCTATTTGCTGAGACACAAGGGCTGTGACTTCTTCGTTGGTTAGAGGTTGTGCATCACGTCGAGGAGGCATTGTCTAAAAAGAACAAGGAAACATGAGAAACGAGTGAGATCGACAATTGGAAAAAAAACAAAAGAGGTATTGAAAACATCGACAAAACACAAGGAAGGCGATCATTCGTTCGTTACCTCGAACAAACAAATGACACGCGGTAACTAATCAAAGTAAATGGGTCATCATAATGTATCACCGAAGACATGCTCGCCTATAAGTGAACACTCACCCCATGAGTTCCCAGGTAAGAGTGACTGGTCCGATACTACGGATTTGTACGAACACTCTAGCCCTAGACAGAAAACTCAGGGTACAGGCATTCACCCTTCCATTTTGCACGTGTTCACATTATTTAGACCCAAACTTTGACGAGATTTTGAAAACTTAGAGGGTTCAAAACCTTATAATCAATCATCCAAGAACTGATGATTAATTTTCGAAGCGGATTTGTTATTGTGTTCTCGTTGTGGTTATCACCTAAGGATAGGTGACGGTATTGTTTTAAAATCTAAATGCAAATCTTCTTGTGTTAGGGTCCTAGAAAGTTATAGTCTAGGTCAAAGCATTACTAATAACCTAATTCCCTATAACCATTGGCTCTAATACCAACTCTTCTGTCACACCACGACCGCGTCAAAACAACGAAACCGCGGCGAAAACGCCGGGGAGTGTCATGGCAGAACTATTGTTTCACAACCATGTTCACAAAAGTTTTGTTTTATTGATTCATTAATAAATTTACATTGTCTTAAACCAAACAAACAAGTTAAACATAGTCTATTATCGTTATTAAGTCACTAAGGCCTTGTCCAGATCTTATATGCACATGCATCCTAGCAACCAACATCACCTGAAACATATGTAAAAACAAAGTCAGCAAAGAAATGCTGGCGAGCACATAGGTTTTATGAGAGTATCGGATTCATGGCTCGTTTACATGTTGCAGTACCTCATTACACTACAAGAGTCAAAAGTACAAACCTCATTTTGAAAAGTGTATTGCAACATGATTAACCAACTCAAATCAAATTGGTTATAATTTATAAAATCTTGTAGCCATGATTCCTAACCCCAAAACATTTGTTTTAGTAAACCAAATCGTAAAACATCTCCTAAAAACTCGTTAATAAAACTCGTATGGTTTATATCGTTTAGAAAACCTCGTTGTGTGACATCGTTTCGAAATCTTTATCAAAGTGAACTAAATAATGCAACGGAATATATTATGATAAAATCACTTATATATAAGATGTACCAGCGGCGTATCTACCATGCTTTTATCATGCTACACCCATCCCATTATCTAATCACAACCCAAAACCAATCATTTAATCAAATAGTTTATCTCGTTTAAGTCGTTTCAAATTGTTTAACTCATCCCAAAATCATTCTCGTTTTAAGTGTGAAACTACTTTTGGCCATCTCGCTAATAACATCCAAACCTTCGTGACTCGACTATCTCGCTTCTCGCATTAACAAACCACCAAAGGGTAAGTTAACAATCACAGATTCGATCGTTACCTATAAACCCCACACATAACCATGGGTGTAGTCTGATAACGGGATTTGTCAGATCCTATGGTACCATAACCTAATACGGGTCAGCTTGATCAATGCTAATGAATGTTATTCGTTATGTAAATACGTCCAACAAGTTTGTTCACATTATCGAAATCGTTATTAGTTTAATATAAACCATGTTAATCGTTTTTGAAACCATCGTTAAAATATCGAAATCATTTTAATACATATGAATCACCTCAAAACAATTGAAAACAGTAAAATAGGGGAACTATGTACTCACATCGAAGTGCAAAGTATCCTCAATCTAAAGAACTCAACAAGCTCAATCAAACCAAGGAAACTCAAGCAGCACCTAATAATCGAATCAGTAGTAAATAAATCGACACCTAAATCGGAAGATCGGACATAATGAGGTCTTGTAAAACAAATGAGTATTGGAACTCATGTGATATGGTTTAACAAAGCATACATTCTAGATCGGAACCTAATCTAAGTGCTTTCGACCCGTTACGACCCATTAAGGTGGCTTACGCCACTTTAACGCGTCGTTCACGCAAACGCACGTTCGAGACGTCTAACTAGTCCTATGACAGGTATTATATGCCTAAACATGTTTAAATATGTTGCATAATCAGTTAAGTGACAAATTTTTAAGTTACATATGCTTAAAATCCAATTATGCCTGAAAAGGGCATTTTGGTCATTTTCCTAAGGCATATAAACTACCTATCATACAACTACTTAAACTAGGTGACCATAAGGTATAATCTCGGAAGGTTATTCCCTATACAACTATGGTCACTAAACATGCTTGGTCGGATCCTAATGCTCGACCAAACGGGTCGAGTTTGAAAGTCTAAGCGGTGGTTTAGACCGCTTGACTTACGACTCTAAACAAGCACTAAACTAAAAGTGACGAGCTAAACATGTTGAAACATGTTTAACTAACTTAGAAAATAGGTTTTGATATCAAAACAAAGTGTTTTGATACCCAAGAGTAGTTTGGTTGCAAAATACGCATAAATACGTGTTTTGACCGGAACTACGACTCGTCACTACGCCTAGTCAACGTGGTAATCAGTAGGTATAGTCCCAAGGGACTATAACCATCGTCATTACGCTCACGTTGCAAAGTTCAAAAGAACTTTGTGTTGACCAAAGACTGGTCAAACTAGAAAGTCAAACATTGTTTGACTTTCACGCTCAAAAAGCAAAAAAAGAACGAAAGAAGCTTACAAAGGGTCCAAGCTAGGGAGAACTTGATCTATAATACTCAGGTATGAAGCAATGGCTTCAACTTAGAGCATTAAAATGATCAAGGGTGCAGAAAAATGAAAGAGGGCATGGCTATTTATACTTTTCGGTTCACCATTGAGATCGTTTCTTGCTAAAGAGGGAATAATCTTGGCCATCCATGTGGGCTTGTGGTTTTAGAATACAAGGGGTACCCTAAAAACCATCAAAACTTGCCCAAAGTATCCCAAATCAGGTGCCAAAACCATCAAAAACCAGCCCAAATGACCAGGTGCAATGTTTCTGTCTAGCAGGCTGTCGCGCCCCGCGTAAGATGAGACCCTATCTTATGCGGCCCACCAGAGCAAGTTTCCAGAATTGTCAAATTTCGTCCCTACACTTGAGAAACTTGCATTTTGATGCATTTTTGGCACGTTTAAGCTCTGTTAACCCCATTTCAAGGCTCTAAAATGATGTTAAAGTATAGGGAACTTAAAATATACTCAAAAATATATCGGATGTCGGTTCGTTTGGTCGTACGATTGCATTATTCTGTTAATTACGACGGAAGTCATAACGAATGCAAAAACGATCCAAATTAAGCGACGAATGGAATTTTATCATGCCAATCACTAAAATAAAATATTTTAATAATTACATAAATTTTGGGATGTCCGGATATATTCAGAACGTAAGATATGCGCGAAAATGCAAACTTATGCACTTTTTGACGCTTTTAGTCCCTATTGATCAAATAAGTTTATTTTAGCATACTGAACCCCTCAAAGCCTATTTCTAAGCTATGTAAATGATATTTAGGGTATGTTTAACTTATGATCAAGTTCCGGAATGTTCGTCACTATAAAATCGATATAGTTTCGCAGTTTGACACAAATAGTCCCTGCGATCAAACAAACTTGATTTTGACACACCAAACCATATGAAACTTATTTCTAAGTTATGTGAAGGTTTTGTTTAAGGTATGTTAAGCCTATGTCACTATTCCGGAGTGTTTGTCGCGTTAAACTGATTACGTTTACGCACCAGTTCGCGTATAACTTTCCAGAAAGCGATTTAAAGCTTGATATCGAAATCGAATCAAATCGAAAAATCATCAAACACAAATACACACATAATAACACCAAAACACATTGTTTTATTGATAATTGATATTGTTTTACATTGTATATCAATTACAGAGAACAGTTGTCAGAGTTCAAACGAACTTCGTGTTGACCATTGACTGGTCAAAGCAGAAAGTCAAACATTGTTTGACTTTTACGCTTAGAACGCATAAAAGAATGAAAGAAACTTACAAAAGGTCCAAGCAATGGAGATTTGATTCAAGTTGCTCAGGTATGAGGTGTGGAAACCCCAACTTAGAGTAGAAATGAATCAAGGTGTGAGATTGCAAGTGAATTCAAGGTGGGTATTTATAGATTTCGGACCACCGTAAGGATCGTTCCTCGATAAATGAGCTTCAATCTTGGCCCTCCATGTGTACCCACAGATTTGGAATACTATGGGTGCCCAAAACAAGCCCATAGATTGAATAAACCATGTGCAAAAGCCTGAATACTAGCTGCTATTTGGAAAAACTAGTTTTTGTAGGTCTGATGGGCTCTCGCGCCCCACATAAGAAATGGGTTCATCTTACGCGCCCCTCCTAAGCCAAGTTTGGCATATTGTCAGAAATGGTCTGTAGGACCATTATTGACAGTCGTGTGAGTCAATCAGAGCTAGCAACTACCGAAAATGCAGCGGAAATACAAAATCGGCATGAATCAAAGCAGAAATGGAGTAGAAAGATAAACAGATCACTTTAAACTGGTTTTCTCATTAATTCTTCAAGAAATATACGGGCAGCAGTTCGGCTACACACTGGACATCAACGTACCAAATGAGAAAACAACTTGGGTATTTATAGGGGTGAAGGTTTCGCTTATGTTACATGTCCATATGAGCGAAATCATCAAGTTAAGGTTTCGCTCATATGACACATGTACATAAAAGCGAAATCACAACAATACAAACCCAAATTTTACATATTAACCCCTATACAATACATATTTAACACATCTAGACCATATACATCAATAACTAAGACTAAGACGCAGGCTTTAGACATTCGTGCACCAACAAACTCCCCCTTGGATACAGCCGAAGTCTTCAGTCTTATCTTTGGGTCTTCAGAGTGACTTGAACTTTCCTTCTCTAGACTTAGGATTCTTCAGCAACTTCCTAAGCTTCTCTTTCTCTTTCGCAGTCTCCCCCTTTCATCAATCTTCTGTGCTTTTGAAATTGACACCTGGATTACCAGCAACAAGCTTCCTTTTGCATCAAACTCATCTTCAGACTCCCCCTAAGACTCTGCTATCGGGATCTTAATCTGGATCTTTCACCTGCAAACCTCAAACATTTTTAAGAATAAACATTTTAAATGTCCAGAATTTATGATCTGGTTCTTTCACAATCCTATAAAGATTTGACTATATAAAGAATCCAAACAACTAAACTTAACACTTTACAATCAAATTTTAAACCTTTTAATTTTCAAAATTATTGTTTAGCGACACATGAGCAAAATCAGGGTGTTGTTTTCAAAACTTTGATTTTTTAACACTTTTCTGATTAAACACTGTCACACCCAGTTAACCAAGTCCAAATCAATGACCTTGGTCAACTGCTTGGCCTACCAAGTCCAAGTTAATGACCTTGGATGACCGAATTATGAAGTACACATTTATTTCATTCTGAAAATAGTTCAAATGAATGAACTTTTGAACATTTTGAACTTCCAAACACTTTTCAACTGTCCAGCACTGTATCAATCATTGTTCTGCATCACCAGCTTACCCAGCCCTCATCATACACTGATATGATCTGCACTAAGCTTTGATCGTCCGATTCCCAATGTCAGTTGTCAAAAATAAAATGAGAAACTAAAATCTTTTTGAATTTTTAACTGAATAAACTGAAAACTGTACACACAATCTTTTTGTGAGTGTGTTAGGGGATCATATCAGCTGCCGACAAGATACTAGTACCGTTAAGCTTAGGTGACATATTAAGCATTAAACAATTTGCAATGATTGTCGATATACTGATCCATTTAAATTTTCGCACAAAGTTCAATCTGTTCTGGATACGGATTTAATGTTTTAAAGCTTAACTTTCATATGTGTCCCACCTCAGAATATACTCCCGTATCCAGATCCCAATATTCAGTCTTACAGGTGAGTTTTAAACACAAATGATATCTGTAAGGGGTTAATAAATTATGTAGAATCATGAGAGCTCAGGTCAGAACTACCGTTCAGCAGAGAGATCATGACTCGACTTTTGGGTGTGTCCCCTTTAGAGGATCTTTTTTACAACAGCATTGCTAAGCAATTTTATTGTCTTATCATATATGCTGAGGGTGATGCTATGTTTCAAGCATTGGGGAAAGTATTATTCGAGGACTAGGTCAGAACTTCCATTCAGCAGAAGTCCCGGAATAATAACCCAGATATCACTGAGTAAACAAACCTAGTATATCAAAAAAAGGAACCTTTCAAACAAGATTTCAGGGGTTACCCATATATCCGAGAGATGTTCCCCACATAAAAGCAAGTAATTTTTATGTTTATATCCCGAACAGATCTACTAAATGTGTAAAACCCTATCGGCATATCATCTACAAGACTGCTTAACACTTTTATACTTTACAATTCTTTAGCGTACTGCACTGTCTAGCTGATGTACTATCATTTCCCTTTTATACACAAACTCATTTTTACTTTTTCAAATGTTTTTGGTTTATATAGTTTTTATCATGTTTTTTTTTATTTTTCTGCAAACTTTCTCCCCCTAAAAAGAAAAACATATTTTTGTGTTTTTGTTTTTATCGAAAAGCAGAAAACAAACTGTACAAACAAATTTGACAACACGTTATGGTTCACGTCAGATCGCCGCCCAACTCGGCTTCACATTCAATAACCCTCCCAGATTGCAGATTTTTCATCCCGTTTAATTTCAAAAGATAATAAAATCTCTTTTTGTCAAATGGTTTAGTATAGAAATCCGCTTTCTGATCATCGGTGTGCAAGTGTTCAATCCGAATTAACTTTTTCTCGTGACAATCACGGATAAAATGATGACGGATCTCAATATGTTTCGTTTTTGAATGGTGAACCGGATTTTTAGTGATGTTAATAGCTGCTTCATTGTCCACGTAGATAGGAGTATCTATGAACTGCAAACCAAAGTCTCGCATCTGCTGTTGGATCCAAAGGATCTGCGAACAACAGCTGGAGGCTGAAACGTATTCAGCCTCGCATGTAGAGAGCGCTACTGCGGTTTGTTTCTTACACTGCCAGGTAACGAGTTGAGTTCCGAAGAACTGACACCCAGTAGTGGTGGACTTTGCGTTTTGCTTGCAGCTTCCAAAGTCAGAATCAGCAAAACCAGATAAAGTAAAGTCACCCGATCGAGGATACCACAAGCCGATGCTTGGGCAGCATTTCAAATACCGTAAGATATGTTTCACAATGGTCAGGTGTGACTGCTTTGGATTCGACTGATATCTGGCACAAAGACATGTCGGATACATGATGTCCGGACGGGAAGCCGTGAGATACATCAGAGAGCCAATGATAGATCGGTACAAGTGGGGTAGATGCAGGACTGCAATCTGTCATGTCAAACTTGTCGAGTACGTCCTTCACATACTTCGTTTGATGAATGAAGATTCCGTCGGGCATTTGTTCCACCTGCAGCCTGAGGAAGAACTTCATCTCCCCCATTGAGCTCATCTCAAACTTTTTCTTCATCACCTTTTCAAATTCTTTGCACAGGTCGTCGTTGGTGGATCCAAAAATGATATCGTCAACATATATCTGCACAATCAACAAGTGGCTTGCTTCTTCCTTCGTGAACAAAGTGCTGTCTACTGTGCCTCTTGTGAACCCGTTGTCCAACAAGTATTTAGAAAGCGTCTCGTACCAGGCTCTCGGGGCCTGGTGAAGTCCGTACAACGCTTTATCCAGTAGATACACCTTGTTTTTGTGCAGTGGATCTGTGAACCCCGGCGGTTGGCCCACATACACTTCTTCTCTGATAGTTCCATAAAGGAAGGCAGATTTGACATCAAGTTGATATACTTTAAAATCTTTCCATGACGCGAAGGTTAGAAAAATCCGAATTGCCTCAAGTCTGGCAACGGGCGCGTAAACTTCATCATAATCTATTCCTTCCTGTTGACTGAAACCTTGAACCACAAGTCGTGCTTTGTTTCTCACCACAACACCTCTGTCATCACGTTTGCACTTAAAAACCCATTTCGTCTTGATTAATTTATGGTTTTGTGGCAAATCGACAAGTCTCCAGACGCCCAGCTTTTCGAACTGTTGCAGCTCCTCCTGCATTGCATTCACCCAGGTATCCTCAGTCAATGCCTCTTTGTAGGTTCTGGGCTCTATCTGCGAAATAAAACATTTTAATGAGACTTATTTCTGCATATCAGCAATAGATGAATAGAAACATCTAAGAGCTCGATCTATTTGATGTCGGGTTTTAACACCACTTTGTAGGTCACCAATAATCTGTTCTGAGGGATGATAAGACAACGTCCGTGGCATAGCATTGTCAGGGACATTCACTTCCGATTCCAAGCTCGATATGTCAAGATCAACGGTTTGATCCTCAGCTTCCGTTGGATCCTCGTCAAAAGTCGGAGCGGGTTCCGCTTCTGAGTCGTCAGATTCGTCAAACGATGGAACTGGTTCCTCTGGTGGTTCGTAAGTTGTTCCACTCGGTCCTGCTTCATCATCGTGAGTACCCACGGTGGGTTGAGAAACTTCTAGCAGTCTAGATACTTGCTCCTGTGACACATTTTGCTGATACAGGTACATAAGAGCTAGTTCCTCCTCACTCGGCTCGACCGGCAGATGAAACGACTCCCAGAGCTTATCGTAGTCGAATAGGAATCTTTGTCCGGGAAGTTGTGGTGATGGAGTGTGCTTCTGACAATCCACGTGTTGGACTTGAATCACCTTACCCAGGCATGGTACAAACACCCTCTTGAGTGGGCTAGCGTAACCTACAAAGAAACCCTCATTAGATTTAGCGCCAAATTTACCGTTTTCATCAATAAAAGTACAAGGAGACCCGAACGGCTCCAAAAACTCAAGATTCGGCTTATAACGGTGCAACAGCTCAAAGCAAGACTTTTTATACTTCTTGACAGTGAGAACTCTATTCAATGTGTAACAGGCTGCTGATACTGCTTCACTCCAGAAAAAAATTGGTAGCTTGGAATCGGCT
The DNA here is from genome assembly GCA_030545235.1 of Helianthus tuberosus. NCBI lineage: Eukaryota > Viridiplantae > Streptophyta > Magnoliopsida > Asterales > Asteraceae > Helianthus > Helianthus tuberosus. The sequence goes on along the minus strand of JARYGA010056808.1, from coordinate 54,284 downwards.
AACATTGTACGTGCTGTCTCAATCAAGGTCCGATTCTTTCGTTCAGCTACGCCATTCTGCTGTGGTGTGTACGACGCACTGAATTCATGAAGAATTCCCTTCTCGTTGCAGAACTCGTACATCTTGTTGTTCTTGAATTCCGTTCTATTGTCGCTCTGAATCCTCCGGATTGGCAGTTTATACACAGTTTCCATTTTCTTGAACAGCACCATCAAAGACTCAAAAGTTTGATCTTTTAGTTCCAAGCACACTACCCAAGAAAATCTCGTAAAGTCATCAGTCACCACCAAGCAATATAAGTCTCCGCTGATGCTCTTTACGTTGACAGGCTCGAAGAGATCCATGTGCAATCTCTCAAGAGGTAACCTGATTGTATTCATCATCTTCAATGGGTGTGACTTCCGAGTCTGCTTTCCTTTCTTACACGCTACACAATCATCATTTAAGTTAAAATTCTTCAGATTAACACCATCAACCAAATCATTTTGTACTAAAAAGTTCATTTTGCGAACATGAATATGGCCCATCTTACGATGCCACATTATCGAATCCTTTTCTGTCGCTTTAGTTTTAGACACAAAACATTGTTTCTGATGAGATGTTGGCGTTGCGACGTTCATATCTAGATAATAAAGATCATTCTCCCGCGGAGCACGCAACAGCACCATCTCATCAGGGATTTTAAACCCTGGTTTCAACACAACACATTCAGTTTTAGTAAAGTGTACACTAAACGCTTTATCACAGATTTGTGAAATACTGAGTAAATTGTTTGTTAACTCTACTATGTAGTTCACTTTGTCGAACGAAATTACGCCATTTGACAGCGTTCCTTGACCAACAATTCTTCCACCTTGATTCCCTGCAAAACCAACATAGCTTCCGTTTATGGATTTGACATCATAGAGCAGAGCAAGCGTCCCAGTCATATGCCTTGAGGCGCCACTATCCATAATCCACTTTGATAGAATCGACTTGGGCAGCCCCTGCAAACATCATAGCGAATTCATTCAAACAATGAACTCCATGACTTCTTAACTGCTGAAACACTCCCAAACACTACATCACATTTCTCATCAGTCTTAGGAAAGTTAAACGTGACATTCGGAACATCACTTTTTACTTTTGATTTTACTTCATTTTTTATCGGGGGAAACTCTGCAAGAAACTTGTCAAGCTCAAATTCAAATTCATGATTATCATCAACAACCACTTTTGATTCATAAAACTCCTTTACCCCTTTAACTTTTCTGTCAACCATTTTTCCAAAAATATTTAAAACATTTGGATTAAAGACTTTTGATTCAAACTTTAACTCATTCTCCATTTTCTTCACCTCAACTGATTGTTTTGGTTTAACCACCCATGATTGAGTTTCAAAAATTTTTGTTTTCGAATAAATCTTTGAAGTCTTTTGTGACTTTGAAGATTCGCCAATCTCGAATGTCGATTTCGGATTATCTTCCAACTTCAATGATTCACCTCTTTTCAAGACGCGGATTGGTGAAACCATTTGTTTTTTACCCTTTTTGTCAACTGGTGACTTAGGTCGAGGTTTTTGAACAACAGGTTTTACAACAGGTTTTTCAAAAATTTTCTTGCATTGTTTTGCCATATGTCCAATCTCATTGCAGCGATAGCAAATTCTTTTGTCATACTCGACAAAAGTTGATTTGAACGACTCTTCTTTCTGTTTCTTTGCCACATTGAAATCGTCAATGGCCTTTTGACTAAAAATGTACTCTTTTTCATCATCCACACTTGGTCCAACAACAAATATATCATTCATTTTATCCTTTGGCTTAACAACTTTCTTAGCCATCTTTTTCTCAAAACCAATTCCTTTGTTTTTAAAGTTGTTACCATTTTTCTTGTTACCATTCCCTTCCCACTCCTTTTTCCCCGAGTTGTTGAAACGTGTTGTAACAAATGACTTTTTAGGTTTCGAAAAAATTCTATGTTGTTTACCACATTAATGTCCGTTTCAACCAATTTGAAAACTTTCTCGACATTTTCAATCTTAGCATTCTGAAGAGGATACTCAAAATCAGAATAAAGCTTGTCAGTTCCAATCATAGTGTAAACCACCATAATCGGATCATCATTCGTACTCTTGTCTGATTTCGGTATGAAACAATCTAAAAAATTACCCTCATCTTCAGAATCAGTAACAGACTTCTCAGAATGAGATTTCATAACTTCAACATCAGAGTTATCACTCTTTTCATCTAACACCTGATCGACAACAGTCTTGATGACCTGTGACTCGGTGTCGGTGTCAGACGCAGAGAATGTAACATCTACGCTCTCAGGCAATTCATCCTCAATTGTTTTCAACTTGAGATTCAATGCAGATTCCACCCCATCTGGATATTTTTGAGTATAATTATTCCACATTGGGGGTGGAACACTGTTAAAGACCGGTGCAGCATTGGGCTGTTGTGGAACAATTTGTTCAAGAACATAGGACGATGCAACATAGCTCATCAATTTCTTATCAATTCGCTCATTTTCAATTTTAGTCAATTCCAATTCTTTCTTTAATGATGCGATTGTGTCAATATGAAAATTAACTTCCACTTGTTTATCAAAAAGTGTTGCTTTTGCTAGTTTTGTGGCTTTATCATTTTCGACACTTTCTTCTTTAATCATTTTAACTGATCTGGCTAGTGTATCATATGCTTCTTTGACTTGTCCTAGATCAAATTTTAACATGTCAGCATGATCTTTCAATTCCTGAAACTTAGTGTCTTTTTCAAGACACTCCATGCACGGTTGTAAACATTTTTGGCATGGTGTTTCAGATATTGAATCCACTTTCTCAACAATTTCTGCTTCATGAGCAGTTTTCACTTCCTGTTTACCGACATCGTTGAACTCTGACTCAGACACTTTCTCAGATTTGACCTCCTCAATTCCTGACTCCTGATCCGACTCCTTTTGAACTGACTCGATACCGACAGACTCGGACTTCACAAGTTCTGTGTCTACCTCTTTCAGTTTCGCCATGAGAGCCTTGTCAGCAATTTCTTTCAAAATGTCTTCAGTCATTTCCTTTGTCACATCGATCATTTCTTCAACAGATTCTTTCTTCCCTTCAAACCTTGGGCATGATCCGGTCCTTGGTTCTTCAAAGTAACCTGCAAAAGATTCAGAAATGTTAAGAGGCAATACAGATTTCATTAAACTTCCCAAAACCTCCTGCTCAGACTGATAATAATACACTTCAGCAGCTATTTCTTCAAAATTGTCCGTCTTTTCAGCAGAAACCTCTTCAACAACAACAGAAATATCTTCAGTAACTGTTTCCAGTTCAGACACCATCTCAGAAATTTCAACAACTTCAGCCATCATTGCCTGTCCATCGCTATCGGGAATATATTTATCCCAGCTGAAACCTGCAGCTACCTTCTCATCGTCTTGATTCACGATCAGCGCTTTTTCCGGTTTATTTTCAATTTGTGGCCTTTGAACAGTTGGCTGTTGATTTGGTCGGTGATAAATCGCTTGCCTGTAGTAGTCGTTGGTGAACGGGTTTTGATGATTGTTTACTTCACGGTTGGGACATTCTCGTTTGAAGTGACCACGTTCTTTACATTTAAAACAAGTAACTTTCGACTTATCGAACCCTAACTTCTGATCGGGGCCTGATAAACTGTTCCGGCCTGTAATTTCCATGAAACGTTGAGCCCTCCTCACCAGACTAGCCATGCCCCATTTGATGTCAATCAGTTCAAGTTCTTCGGGATCGATTTGGTCGTAATCCTCCTTCGTCATGTCAGGATTACCGATTCTCCCTGCTACTAAGCCCTCATAAGCCTCAAGAACGGAAGCAAGCATTGCTATGTGCTGTTTTGCGGCTGTTTCCGTGATCTCGTTTCCATTCTTTATGTTTACCGCAATGTTGCACTGAACCCCAGAAACGTACGCCTGATGATTTGATCCTGTTGAGCTTTGAGGTGAAGGCTGTTCCTGAGCTTTGACATTTGGTTCAAAGTTTGCGAATGGTGAAAATTTTCCGGATTGAGGAGTGTTTAAAGAAACACTTGAAGTGTTATCAGCAATGAACCCTGTCTGTATTTTTGGGCTTTGATTGGTTGAAACTGAAGTGTTGCCTTTGTAATACAGAGACACATCTTGTTGCACACTCGCTAAGTTCATTTTCTTGATTTTCAGCAATTCCAGCTCGTGAGCTTCAATTTTTTCTATGAAACCATTAAGATTCAGATTACTAAAGCCTGGAGTGTTTTTCAACATCATCAGGTAAGTACCCCACTCATCATATGGCAATGCATCTGCCAATTTGTCGATTAATTCTTCATTTGTCTTGGTAATTTCCAATCTCTTCAACTCCAATACTAAATGGCAATACCTATCAATCAAACTTTTTGTGGTTTCACCTTTCATGTAAGTGAAAATGTCGAATTCTTTCTTTAACAACGCCTTTTTGTTCTTGAGCATGGATTCACTTCCTTTAAATTTTAATTTCAATGCCTCCCAAATAGAATAAGCATTATCATCGTGATGCAGCAACAGCAAAATATCCTCCTTGATTGCTTGCTCAAGAATGCTAATCATCTTTTTCTCTGCCTTGAAATCATTCTGCTCTGTTTGCGTCAAACTTCCAATTGATTTCGGTTGATTTCGAGCATCTACTGGTGGAGCATATGGTGCCTCAACCTTCATCCAGCTTTCAAAGTGGTTAGCCTGAACCCAGTTTCTAAATCTTCTAGACCAACCTGAGAATTCATCTAAATTCATCAGTTTGGGTGGTTTCTGCATTGTTCCCATTTCATTTTCCATATTAACGTTCTGAATAATGCTTGTTGAACTCTGCGTAGCCGTCAAACCGCTTCCCGCAAACAAGTTATAAAAATCTTGATGTTCCATTTTTAGTGATAAATTTCGAAAAATGTTTAACTTTTTGATTAAACAGATTGTTTTTATCGAAAACTTTTAACACAAACTGAGTTTCCAACACTCGATTACATATGAAATGGACTAAACGCTCAAACCATGACTTTTACACAAAAACAGGTTGTATAAGCGAAATCAGACTTTATGTGTTGTTATGAGCGAAATCACTTAATTGTTCACAAAAGCGAATCAGGTAATGACCAAATGAGCGAAATTACTTAATGGACTTATGAGCGAAACCACTAAATGACTAATAAGCGAAACCATTCAAGCGAAACCTGAAAACTGACACTTGGAGTGAAACCTACGAGCGAAACCTCTCAAATGAACTAATGAGCGAAACCCTATGAGTGAAACCCTATGAGCGAAACCCCTAATTTCGCTTATGCCGTATGAGCGAAACCACTCAAATACCGTATGAGCGAAACCTATTCACGAGCCATTTTAGTTCACTTTTAAGCTGATTTTAGTTCTAAAAATCTCAAGGGTTTGTTATTAGTCAATTTTACACTATATACTCAAATTTCAGTCCATTTTGTCCGTCGGAAAGTCTAGAAACTCAAAATGTGCTTGAAAAAGGCTTTGATTCAGGTCAACTAGCTCACAACTGGCTCTGATACCAATTGTAGGACCGTTATTGACAGTCGTGTGAGTTAATCAGAGCTAGCAACTACCGAAAATGCAGCGGAAATACAAAATCGGCATGAATCAAAGCAGAAATGGAGTAGAAACAGAAACAGATTACTTTAAACTGGTTTTCTCATTAATTCTTCAAGAAATATACGGGCAGCAGTTCGGCTACACACTGGACATCAACGTACCAAATGAGAAAACAACTTGGGTATTTATAGGGGTGAAGGTTTCGCTTATGTTACATGTCCATATGAGCGAAATCATCAAGTTAAGGTTTCGCTCATATGACACATGTACATAAAAGCGAAATCACAACAATACAAACCCAAATTTTACATATTAACCCCTATACAATACATATTTAACACATCTAGATCCTATACATCAATAACTAAGACTAAGACGCAGGCTTTAGACATTCGTGCACCAACATGGTCCCTAAATGTGCAAAACATGGTTTTCGATGCATTTTCGACACATTTAAGCCCCGTTAACCCCATTTCAAGGCTCTAACATGAAGTTAAAGTATAGGGAACTTAAAATATGCTCAAAAAATGTCGGATTTTTTTTCGTTTGGTCGTACGGTTGCGTTGTTCGGTTAATTACGACGAAACACGAACGGACGCGAAAAACGATCTAAATTATGCGACGAATGGAATTTTATCATGCCAATCACTAAAATAAAATATTTTAATGATTACATAAATTTTTGGATGTCCAGATATATTCAGAACGTAAGATATGCGCGAAAATGCAAACTTATGCACTTTTTGACGCTTTTAGTCCCTATTGATCAAAAAGTTTATTTTTTTCAGGGATTGGACAGTTTTGGGACTGTTTTTCTCTAACCACTGTTGGGGGTCTTGCCCAATTATCTGCTGATAACCAAAAGGATGCCTGTTCACACTTGGTTTAGAAGGCTTTTTGTAAACCTCATAAACATGTGGGATCCTTTGGTATGGTGGTTGTCCCTTACCTCTTCTGAATTGGTTGGCAGGGGGTGCATCAGTCACCTGAACATCTCTTTTAACAGATATTTGGTTCAGCTGTTTTGTAACAGCCAAACAGCTGTTTGGACTAGTACAAACAGTAGTTGGTTTTTGGTGAACTTGACAGATGAACTTGATGAAATCAAACATGTTTTTGCAGTGTACTCATTCTTTTTCACATCAAATGATTTGAGATACACACATTCTTGAGTTTTGTGGTTTGATTTACCACAAATGGTGCAGCTCTCAGCAGGTACAATAACACTTGTTTTGTTGAGTTCATATGCTTTTAAATGAAAACAGTCTTTTGTTAGATGATTCTTCTTTTCACAGAAATCACAAAACACGTTTTTGATCTTTTCTCTTTTCTTCCTTTTCTCAGACTCCTTAGCAACAGAGTTTTGAACTACTGTTGGGATGTTTTTGAGAGGAATGACCTTTGCTTTTGGAGCCTTTACACCATCCTTGGTTGTGAAGTCCATTGGTTTAAAATTTTTAAGAATGTCACACTCATCAGACCATGTGGGTTTAAATTGGTATTTCTCAATTTCCTCAAAAGTTGAGGACCCCACAGATCTTTCCAGAGTGATCTTGTTACCAAGTTTGTCAGTTATCTTAACTTCATGGCCATTCTTGTTTGTTGGAACGATTTCAACTGAACCAGCTTGATTTTCAGCATTGTTTTCAACTTGATCATTTTTTCTAAAGCCAATGCCAAATTTCACATTGCTTTCAATCTGTTTCTCAAGCATTATATCAAAACCTTTGCATGATTCCACCCATTTTTTACAAGTGATCTGGGTGGACTCTAACTCCTTTTTGCAAACATCATATTTTTCTATCATATTTTGGAGTTGGTTTTTGGTAATGCTTTGCTCTTCTATTAGACTATAGATTTCTTTATCTTTTTCAGCCAATTTGATTTTAAGTTCTTTTAAAGACTTCTCAAACTTGACTTCATCATTTAAAACTCTATCCCTAAGGTTTTCATTCACCTCTTTAATGTTAGCAAATGCATTAATGCATTTGTCTGAACACAGATTTTCAAGAACCTGAGGTGATACCTTAGCAGCAGCCATCATGGCAAAATCACATTGATGATCACTTTCTTCACTAGCTCTCTTCTTTCTCACCTTCTTTCTTCTCTTCTTTTTCTTCTTTTTCATCTTCTTTGCACCAGGGGTCAAACAGTGGTTCAATCAGAGGTTCTGAATTTTTTCACAGTAGTATTTCACTAGCAACTGTAGTAACCACTGCTTCAGCCACTTCATCCACTGTTTCAGCACTTAGCTGCTCTCCTTCAGCTTCCAGCCCTTCTGGTATTGACTCTAATGCCATAAAACAAAATTCATCATTGAAAGCATCATTAGAAGCATAGTATGCAAAATTTTCATCACCAAGCTCATCAGGCATACTGCTTCAGTCAACAAAGCCTTAGGTGAAAAAGCTTGGCTGATCTGGTTGAACCATTGCTGGAGCAGCTTGTTGTGGTGCAACTGGTTGCACTTGAGCCTGAGGGACAGGGGCTTGAACATACTGAATTTGTAGAATAGTGGCTTGAACATAATGCACAGGCACAGGGGTTGCAGCGTAGTGAGCAGTGCTAACATGAGCTGCAGGGGTATATTGGGCATAGTGCACAGTGCTTTGATTTTGAGGTCTAGGGTTTGAGCTGGGATGAGTAATGATTGGACCAGTGGTTTGACTCCTACATTCCCTAGCAAAATGACCTAGCCTATTGCACTTATAACACTTGATTTTTGACTTATCCAACCCCACTTTTAAATTCCCATGTAACCCTGAGAATTTTCTCCCTGTTCATTTATAGAATTTGCTTGTTTGTTCTCACACTAAGCAATGCCAATTGATGCAAAATGTCCATTTCTTCTAAGTCAGTGGGATCAAAGGGCTGTAAATCATTGAGTCCAAAACACAGATTATCAGAGATCTGGCTTTCTCCATTTGCTGTGAAAGCAAAGTTGGATGAGTAAGGATCAGAGTTGAAGTTTGCACCAGCAGTTATGTCAATAAAATGATCATAACTCTGATCCTTACTACTGCTAGTCTCTTCCTGACCCAAAAGAGCTGTGTTGCCAAATGTGTAATCATCTGCAACTTTGCCAGACTCTTGCAACTTCTTTTTCTGGTTTAACTCCCTTTCATAGGTCAGGAGTCTACCATGAAGTTGGGTTAGTGTCAGATCTTTGAACTCAACAGAGTTTCTGGTCACAAATGCAATGGTGTCCCATTTTTCAGGTAGTGACCTAAGGAACCTGCTGTTTTGTGTTGAATTTGTAAATTTAACATCAATAAGCCTTAGTTCACTAATGAGACAACTGAACCTCTCAAATTGTTGGGTTAATGTTTCACCCTTAACGTGACAAAATGTTTCATACTGCTGATTCAGAATTTCCGTGTTATTTTTGATAACTTCTTCAGTCCCCCTAAATTGTTCCTTAAGTGCATCCCATAATTCCTTGGCACTGTTACAATGTAATAGCCCAACGTAGATTTCATTTGGTAAGGCAGATGCAACGATGCTAAATGCTTTGGCATCCAGTTCAAACTTTTGAAAATCAGTTTCAGTATAGTTTTCAGGTTTTTTAGGTTCAAACTTCTTTGAATCCTCAGCACTCAGAACCATTGGAACGTGTGGTCCAAAGATAACTGACTTCCAACATCCAGTATTCTGTTGAGCAAGGATGTGTCCCATCCTTCTCTGCCAGATGTTGTACTCATTGCGTTTCAGCATGGGTGGTTTGAGGAGTGAGCCGATGCTATTGTTTGCATCTTGTGCTTGTGACGTCATCTTGGTTGTTTTACAGGCACTGATTAATTAACTTTGTTCGTAATTAACCCTTGCTCTGTTTTTCAACGAAACGAACAATAATAAGTATCAACGATTGTGAGCTGAACTTTTATGTCAAAATGATGATTAAATCAAATTTGGCTGTCCTAGCTCTGATACCAATTGTTAGGATCTGAGTTTGGATTGATTGTGTTTTCGTTTAGAAATTAATGAAGATGAACAAGTAATTGCAGCGGAAATAAATGGAAATAAACTTTGCACACAATCAAATAGGAGAAATGCTTTTAACACACATCTTTGAACATTGAACCGAATGATTAAATTTATTCCAATCACCGATTACAACTTTGCAGGCATGTATAACAAACTCCCCCTCAGCTTGAGCTCAGTAATTTGTTCGTACAAGAGACAAGTGGTGAAAGAGCTAATAGAATAGTACAGGGTACTGTTCTATTTGTAGGCACGAGAAAACCACTGAAGCATCTTGGCTGACGTCACCATGAAAGTGACATCTAACCTCCTTACAAACTCTAACTACTGATCTAATACAAACACTGCTTAGCTAACTACTGTTTAAAATACATTACAAAAGACAAACTAAACTGCTGCTTCTCCTTCTACTGTTGTGACTCCAGCAGTACTTGCAATATCAGCAGTGCTTGACCCATAACAGTAGATTGATCAACAGTTCTTCAATCTTCATCAGTCTTTGACATGATAAGCAGTTGTTTGTAGAGCAGCACTTTGTATACGAACAGTAGATACAGACCATCAGTTGTTAGAATAACTTTCAAGGGGAAAGACTTGTATACATCCACTACTTATTCTAGATCCACTACTCTGATCCAGTTTTAGCTTTAATCACCAGTTCCTCTAGTAGGGTTCAATCCCAACATAGTGTATGTATGTGATGTAGACTAGAAAATTGGATAGGAAATCGGATCTATTGATTCTCACAGAATACCAGGAACGATTCTTTCAAAATTCGTTGATTCACAAAGAATACTAAAAATTGGGGTTTTCACACACAAAAACACACTAGTGAATTGGGAGAGAAAAATGACTATTCATATATCTCAAAACTGATTTGTTTCCTCCCATTACATCCATATAAATAAGAACGTAAATTGAAAACGGTCCTCAAAACACACTTGGGCCAAAAGCTAGAACAAAATAAAAGTCCACCAGAAGCAATAAAAACATAAAATGACAAATAACTCATAGAAATAAGCATTTTTGGGCCCGAAAGATGGGTCTCGTTCTCACGATCATTTCACCTGGTCGCACGCCCAAAATGGACCCCCATAGCCCAAGTTAGAGCCATTTTAGTGAAGCCCCTTTTGTCACACGATCTTGGGCCTCCAAATATAAGATGGCCCGCTCCTTTACACTTGGGCCCGCATCAGTATGTAAGTTTAAAACTCATTGTTGATTGATGTTAATTGGTTGATGATTAAATGTTAATTCTAGCCTTAGTAATGATTCCATGAGGGTAACATCATAGTAGGCATGGAGTCTTTTACCGGTGTAAGCTTGTCTAACATAATATTAGGCAGTTGAGGATGATCATGATCACTTCACAAGTTGATGGTTAGTTGTGATTGAGTTGATGTGCATATTTGTTTTAAAATGTGTTTAATGAACACTACTAAACATTTTATACAACGTGTTAACTCCTTGTTTTACTAAAACTAAGACTCAATCAACATAGCTTACTTTTTAGCATGCATGTGAGGTTGATGACATGTTGATGCTTTGAATGGAAGTCAATGACATGGATTGGAGGCTCCCCTTCTCTTCATACTTGCAACCTATTGACCATACAGAACCCCTTTATTATTAATTTAGATGTTTTGTTTAAACATGATGAATTGATATATTTGGCAATTGATGCATTCCACTATTATTTATGACATTTATCAGTTTAAGAATTATGTTTCGATGCAATGAACCAATTGTGAGGCTTCACGGGTTTAGGGTCTTACATTATCACTAGTTATGAAATGTTTTCAACTTCCAGCCGCACCACCTAGTTCATGAAGTTGCGAGGAAGAAGATATTTAATCAAATAGGCAAAATGTCTACTTTGTAGCTATAGTCGTACATGAAACTATACAAGCCAACGTTCGAGACACCGTTAATTCATCAAGAATACATGTGCATAGAAATGATGATGCAGCAAATTGTCGACTTGTTCAAAATTACTTTATTGATTCTAGTCCAACATTCAACACGAAAATGTTTAAAAGAAGGTATCACATTGACAAATCAGTATTTCTAGAAATTGTTGGTGAATTTTGGTAGATACCTTCCAAAATTTGGTAGTTTTAAGAAGTTTAAGGAAAGCTGATGTAATTTGGTAGATACCTTCCAAAATTTGGTAGTTTTAAGAAGTCTAAGGAAAGTTGATGTTATGCTAAGGTGGCTAGTGGGTAGCAACCCAAATTTTTGGGTGATACCTGTTTTGGTCAAAAATTACCGAAGCAATTTAGTGATCAAATTAGTTAAGTGAGGTAGTGTGCTAAAATTATGTGTGAAAAATATGTTAACCAAGTTTTATAAAAATAGTTTCAGGATACGGCTCAAGATATAGAGCTGTATCTTTGATCAAACAATGAGCAGAAAAGTAAAGGTTGACACGTGATGTACGAGGAAAGCCCTTGATCAATCTAGATCGCCGGCACAAAACCTCGGGAGCTGACAATCGCAACTGCCTTGTTCTTCTATTGCTTCAAATATCAGGATACAGTGCAGGATGTGGTGCGGATCAACTAGGTGTTACAATGTAATTCGATTACAAGTGTTTGTGTGTAGTGATTGTTGAAAGCTAAAAAGCAAAAGTGTTTGAGAGTGTGTGAAAGTTGCCTTGTGCCTTAATCTGATCTGCCCCCATCTATTTATAGTAAAACAAATGTAACAAACTATCCTAAATAACCGGGATCCAGCGAATATTCCTCAGTCGAACGTTGTAGACCAAGTCTTTCGGGTTCAACGTCTCTCCCGTAACAAATACGCCCGAGTCTTGAGGAGATGAAGTCCATTTGACCGTTGGCAAATCCCAGTCTTTAACCTGCACGTGATTAATTCGATCAACCTCAGGATATCGCCCAAGATGTTAGCAATATCCTCGTCCAGCATCCTGGTCACAAATAAACAATAAAAGCAGGATATTGGTCAAGATATGTATGCTTAGAAAATGACCCATAACAATTGTCCCCAAAATATATCGGTTGGTATACCAATCCAACGGATATATTTTAAAAGTTTTATCTCATAACTTAAGGCAATCAATACGACTAGACCCTTGAAATGACAGTGGTGCAACTTCCAAAGCGTTATTTACTCTTTACCCCCTACATTCAGCCTATATTAACCGAGGGACTTCTCATTATGATTATCTTTATCTTCAACCGAATATTAGGTACTTTCTCTCTCTCTTTTCTATTTTCCTTGTTTACATCTCCTTTTCTCCGATTGTGATCCTTCATGGCGACCCGCACCAGATCACAAATGGCGGACTCTGTTTCCCCCTTCCATAAACAAAATTTGCTTAAGAAACCTTCAAAAGAGGTGTGTTCTTTTGACAATTCCGATATCGTGGCCCTACGAGCTTCCGGTGCCTTTCCCGCCGGGACAATCTTCCGTCCATTCCACCGAGAGGTCCGATCGGACTTTTGTTCCGACGAATGGGTCTGCTTTTTTGCATATCATTTCTCCATAGGACTCCAATACCCGTTTTCACCTTTTATTTCTCGTTTTTTCGAACATACCGGCCTTAGCTTTGCCCAAATCATGCCCATGGTTTGGCGCGTATTAGTCACCTTGGAAGGAATTAAGGCTCGTCACATGTCCGACCTGTGCGTCGAGGATTTGCCGATGGCTTATCGTTTAAGATCTCATGGTTCCAGCCGATTCCTTCTATTCTCTATTTCCAAAGACCCTCTCATCCTCAAGGCTACCAAGAATGAGGATAAGTGGACAAGAAAATTCTTTTTTGTGAAAAGAGACTCCATTGATAAGGGTTTTGACCTTCCTAAAAGATGGTTGACTTCCGGTAGGATTTAGGGTTTTAGGAATATCCCCAATCATATCCCGAACCTCCATCCTGAACCGACATCCTGATGTGTTTATTTCTTTTCTTGCAGCAAACTTTAAAGAACTAGCTCCCCCTAGTGCTAAATCGGAAGGAAGAATAAAAGACATCTACAAGCTTCCAGAGGGTGAAAGAACCTTTAACCTGCTACTCACAAGCTCAAGTCAAAGATCAAGTTCCAACATGTCTGGTAAGCATATTTTCAGGAATTATTTTTATTATTTTATTGTATAGAGATATAACAAGTCTAAAACATCTTCCCGTGTGCAGTGCCAGTTATTAACCTCGAAGGCTTCCAACTCGACGAGTTGGATAGCTACTCTAGCCTCGCGCCTACCAAGCAAGAATCCAATCCAAAGTCATCCGTCACACCGAAGCCTACCAGCTCGAAGACCACCACCGCTCCCAAAGCTCCTCCGGCATCCCGGACCCGGGCCTCTAGTTCCCGAAAGAGAAAAGAAGTTGAACCTCCCGCTACACCTCACGTGTTTCCATTCGAGAACCACGGGTTTATGGAATCCAGCAAATTCATGACCGGCTTCCTTAACCAGGTTAGTATCCTGACTCGTATCCTGCATCATATGCTAAATAGAAATGTACATTTAGAACAACACCTGTTTCTTTACATTGCAGGGCCTTGAACGCCTGGTATTCCTTTATGAGGACACATGTGGTTTAAATGTCATGCTAGAAAGCAAACTAAAGAAGGCTGAAGCTACCATCACGGATCAAGCAGCAATCGCCACCGCCAAGTCTGAACACTACGAAGCTAAGTATAAAGCCATGGCTCAAGATCACCAGGCTGCCATCCAAAAGATCACCCAAGAGGCTCAAGCTAAGTCTGACGCGGCCCAGGTTCAGCATGAACAAGATATGGCTTCATACCGGGAGAGCCTTAAGAATTCAGTCATCATCTCCCTCCTCCAGGCCAGACTGAAAATGGCTTACGAGGCTAGGGCTCTGGGCGTCGAATGCCCCTCATGGAACATCAAAGCCTGGGAGATGAAATTGAAAGATCTTGGCGGCAATCCTGTGGAGCCCCCTTCCAAACCTGTCGCAGAGGAGCCCACCAAGGTAACTGAAAAGGTGGACGATGCTGGAGCTTCAAAGGATGCTGGTGGTGACTCTGGAGAAAATGCTGATGGAAAGGATGCTGCTGATGATGCTGAGAGGAATGCTGGAAAGGATACTGGTGGAGATGTCACGATGAAGGAGGGAGCTGACCTTTAAATGCAGCGATGTGGGCGAAGATGGATATATGTGCTGAGGCCGGAGCCCACTTTTTAAAATTTCATGGTTATGGTCTGTAAAACAATTTACATTTCCTGTCTTCGAACAATTTATATTTCCTGCATTAGAACAATACGATGACCAAAGGTGGATGGGTCCTAGGTTTTAGGATGAAGCCCTTGGTCATCGGTTAGTATAATCTGTTTTGAATATCGTAACGGTTGAAGGTGGACAGGTTTCGTTTTGAGATAAAACCTTCAACCGTTATGTAGGTATGGTAAAAACTAAACGTGCTTTTGGCGGATGGGCCTTGGTTTGAGGTGAAACCAAAAGCACAACTTTTGACTTGTTAATAATATAACTATCTCTTGACTTATTTGTTGTTGCCTTTTAATTTCTGTCATGCATTACTTAATGTAATTCTTAGCTTTGTAAAAATTTTGTATTGTTATCTTTTGAAAATATCCTGATCAATATACTCAGTGATATATTACCAAAACTTTTATTAAATAGAATTTCTAAAAATTCAATCACCTTTAGAGAAAGTTAAAAGATAACCTATTATGACGATACTTGCTTAATTAAAGTTTCAAACTAGTACCAGTTTCATATATCTTAATCAAATATCCTGAAAAGTATTTTGAAAATATATTTTGAGAATATATCCTGAGAATTTATCCTAATCAGGATGTTTAACCTTTTACCAAACCTAGTATTGTCAAAAACTTAAACGATGTTTACAAAGGAAAGATCATACCAGGAATAGGGTATAACCCTATTATCAAACCTCAATCCCTTTGCAACTTTTCCAATGAAGATGTCCCCTGTCTGAGACACTTAGTGCATTAGTTCCGAGCCTTATCCTCTGAGCTTTACATCATTGCCTTAGTAGGAATGTCCCCTGTGTACAATGTCTTCAAATACTTAGAAATCTTCTGGATATCAGTTCCCGCTGTATAGACAATTTTTCATGTTACAGGGGTAAAACCCAAGAATGTACTGGAAATAAATCCCTTGAATTCTGGGGGAAATCCCAAATTTTCGTGCGCTACAGGCGGGAGTGTATAAACTCCAAGACTTAGAAAGGTGAAAACATTTAAACCTTGGAGAGTATGAAAATACCCTTTCGTGAGAGAGGGTGATCAATCCTTATATACCTTTAGGATTCAGGATATAGCCAATAGTAACGACATTGTCAGCCACTTTTACATGGACTGGTCCCACCACCTTGAACTATTCCCGAATAACTTGCGCTCCAGGTGGGGTGTTTAAACCCAATTCGGAAGAAAGGTGAATACCTTTAAACCTGTGAAGGGATCGGGATCCCTTATACGTGAGAGAGGGGGCCAATCCTCTAATCTTCCGAAGTATCCTGAGTGAGCATCCTGGAGCTATATCCTGGAGCATATACTGCAAAACATCCTTAAACTAAGGTGGGTGTTTGCTTGGCTAACACCCCTCCGATGCTTAAGTTAGTATTGGGTTTCAAAGAACAAATCAAATCAAACATATTTAAAAGAGATAGAATTCATACCATGTTGAGATAGAAATTACATTCTATTCTTACTTGAAATAGAGCTTTAAGTGTATTGCATTCCAGGATCTCGGTAGCATATCCCCTTCCATATTCTTGAGTCTATATGCTCCTTTCCCTGCTTCTGACTCAACTTCATATGGTCCTTCCCATTTTGGAGCTAGCTTGCCATCGGCAGGATTAGTGGTATTTTGAAAAGCCTTTCTTAGCACCCAATCACCAACTCGAAATCTCCTAGTCCTTATATTCTTGTTATATGCTCTGGATATTCTTTGTTGATATGCTGCCATCCTTAGCCTTGCTGCATCCCTTTTTTCATCTATAGTATCCAAATCCTGACATAAGGCTTCAGGATTCTGTTCAGGATCCCGTAGGATAGATCTTGCAGTAGGTATCGCCATTTCCGTTGGAATCATTGCTTCTGCTCCAAATACCAAGGAAAATGGGGTTTGACCTGTTGCATTCTTTACCGTTGTCCTATCATCCCACAAAACAAAGGGTAATTCTTCTGCCCATCTTCCTTTTTTGGCTCCAAGTCTCTTCTTTAAGTTATTGACAATTATCTTGTTTGAGGATTCTGCTTGTCCATTCGCTTGAGGATGTACCGGAGTATATGTTATCATTTTGATTCCCCAACTCTTGCAAAAGTCAGTAGTTCTCTTGCTTATAAACTGAGAACCATTGTCACAGATTATCTCGGCTGGTACTCCGAATCTGGTCAGGATATTTCTCTTTATGAAGGATACTACTTCTTGATCCCTGACTTGGACAAATGCCTTGGCTTCAACCCATTTGGAGAAATAACCTGTCATTGCCAACATAAAAACCTTCCCTCCTGGTGCCTTTGGAAGTTTTCCCACTATATCCATACCCCACTTCATAAATGGCCAAGGGGAAACAATAGGATACAGCGGTTCAGCAGGCTGATGTAATATGTTACTATGTCTTTGACATGCATCACATCTTCGAGCATATTCTGCGGCATCTTTTCTCATTGTCCGCCAATAATATCCTGTCCTTAATACTTTTGAGAATAATGACCTGCCCCCAGTATGGTTACCACAATCCCCTTCATGTATATCCTGAAGTACTTCTTTGGCTTCAGGATCCTCCAAACACCTCAAATACAGTCCTGCAAGAGATTTCTTGTACAAAACATTATTTATAATAGTGAATTGTGATACCTTCATCCTAAATGCCTTAGGATTTTCATTTCCGGGGATGTGTCCTTCCTTGAGATATCTCACGATTGGAGCCGTCCAAGATTTAGGATCCTTTTCAGGGTACTCTGCTCCAGGATCCTGAATAGCCGCTACTTCTTTATCCTGAGGATTCGTTGCAGGATATAAGACATGTAATATTGGTATTTGGGTCCCTTCTGGTATCCTGATCGATGATCCCAAATTTGCTAAGGCATCTGCTTCAGCATTATCCTCCCTTGGTACCTGTTCAAGTGTAAAAACATCGAAATATCCTGCTAATTTTTTGAGAATATCGAGATATTCGATTAATTTCTCACCCTTAACTACATAGGATCCATTAAAATGGTTAGTAATTAACAAGGAGTTAACATATACTTGCAAATTCTTGATACTCATATTCTTAGCCAACTCTAATCCTGCAATTAAAGCTTCATATTCTGCCTCATTATTAGAAGCAGGGAATTCACACCTAATAGCCTGGGGTAATATGTCCCCCTGTGGCGATTTTAGTATTATTCCCAATCCTACTCCTCTTACATTAGATGCACCATCAGTATATGATGTCCAGGATCCTGAGGATTCTCCTAACTGTTGAACTTCTAGGTCTACCTCATCCTGAATGTCACTACTGAAATCAGCCATAAAGTCAGCTAAAGCCTGAGACTTTATGGCATTTCTAGGTTCATATACTAAATCATAAGCACTTAACTTTACTGACCACTTGGCCATCCTGCCTGACATCTCTGGTTTCCTAAGCACATTTTTGACAGGATAATTTGTTTTAACATGGATCCTATGTGTCTCAAAATAATGTCTAAGCTTTGTCGATGCCATAACTAGAGCTAATATCAATTTTTCTAAATGAGAATATCTAGTTTCAGCATCTAGTAGGCTTTTACTAACATAATAGACAGGATATTGCTGACCTTCATGGTCTTTTATAAGAACGGCACTTACAGCATTCCCCGATACAGCGAGGTATAGGGATAGTGGTTCACCATTTTCAGGCTTCATCAATAGAGGTGCAGTCGAGAGATATCGCTTCAAATCCTGCAAGGCTGCTTCATGCTTTGCTCCCCATTCGAACTTCTTATTCTTCTTGAGGATATCATAGAATTCCTTGCATTTTTCTGAGGATTTTGAAATAAATATGTTCAATACTGCTACTCGGCCTGTTAACCGTTGAACATCCTTCATATTCGAGGGTGATTTTATATCCAGGATAGCTTTAATCTGCTCCGGGCTTGCCTCTATCCCCCTTTTCGTCACCATATATCCTAGAAACTTTCCTGCCCCCACTCCGAAATGGCACTTAGCAGGATTCAGCTTCATGTTATACTGATCCAGGATATCAAATGCTCCCTTGATATCCTGGAGGTGATCCTCAGCCTTTTTAGATTTCACCACCATATCGTCAATATACACCTCCATGGTGTCCCCCAGCTTATCTTTGAACATCATGTTCACCAATCTCTGGTATGTTGCACCTGCTTTTTTAAAATGAAAGGCATAGCAGTATAGCAATAAATACCTGTTGGTGTCATGAAAGCAGTATCCTCCTGGTCCGAAGGCTCCATTTGAATCTGCTGAAATCCTGAGGATGCGTCCATGAACGTTAACATCTCATGCCCAGCAGTAGCGTCCACCATTGCATCGATATGAGGAAGGGGGAATGGGTCTTTAGGACAAGCCTTATTCAAGTCTGTGTAATCTACACAGACTCTCCATTTCCCATTTTTCTTCTGCACTACGACCACATTCGCCAACCATCTTGGGAACTTGACTTCTCTGATCATCCTTGACTTCAACAGTCTTTCAACTTCCTCTTGGATAATCGTATTCCGCTCAGGAGCAAATTTCCTTCTTTTTTGCTGAACAGGCTTGAATGATCTGTCAATTCCAAGTTTGTGAGTGATAACGTCTTTGGATATATCTGTCATATCCTCATGCTTCCATGCAAACGTTGACATCCTGCATTTCAAAAAGTTAGTTAACTGCTCTTCAATATCCTGAGGGATATTGGTTCCTACGAGCACCGAGATATCAGGATTATCCTGATCCAGGATAATTTTCTTCACATCCTGCTCCGAAGCTTCCAAGGTATCCCGGGCCCGCATCTTTAATTGCTATGCTTGATTAGGCTTGGTTTAGGATTTCATCGAGGATGAATAGCATTCTTTCGCCTCCTGCTGATCACTTTCAACCTTGACAACTCCCCAAGGGGTAGGGATCTTGATGCATTGGTGATATGTTGATGGCACAGCCTTCATATCGTGAATCCATGGTCTTCCCAGTATGATGTTATAGCAGGATAAGGAGTCCATCACACAGAAGCGTTGTATCGAGTTGACCCCTTCAACGTATACTGGTAACTTTATCTCTCCTACAGTATTTCTAGCTTCTCCACTGAAACCAACGAGCACAGTGGACTTCGATGTAATGTCCATCGGAGATACATTCATCCATTTCAATGTTTCCAGCTGAATTATATTGACAGAACTACCGTTGTCCACCAATATCCTGCGTACAAAATGGTTAGCCACATATAATGTTATTACCAAAGCATCATGGTGAGGATCCTGAACAGTATCCCTGTCATCACTATCGAAAGTGATCACTTTATCAGTTGTGAGGGTAGTCATCCTGACTGGTTTGTCTCCCCTTTCACTCTTAGCTTCCTTTGCATGTCTCTTAGCCGCCGAATACGAAGTCCCACAAATGTCGGATCCTCCTGAAATAAAGTTAATTATCTTGGCATCTGCTGGGGGTGATGCTGCTCGTTCAGGATCCTTCTCGGGATCCTGCCCTTTATTCTTCTTTCTTCCCAGCAAGTCCTTCAGATACCCTTTGCTTAACAGGTAACTTATTTCTTTCCTTAAAGCAATGCAATCCTCGGTCATATGTCCGAAGTCTTCATGGAAGGCACACCATTTGGATTTATCCTTCCAATCAGCTTTCTGCTGGTTCTTTCGAGGCCACCTAGCTTTGTCCCCTAAACCCTGCATAGCATACATTAACTCAGGTATATTAACAGAAAAGCAGTATTCAGATAAGTCAGGATATTCTTCAGGATCCTCGTCTTCAACAGCATTCACTTTCTTGTTATCATTTCTGCCATATGGCTTGGAGCGATATGGCTTATATGAGGATTCTGATTTCCTGTTAGTTGATTCATAGGTTGAGGTAGAATTCATCCTCTCCTGCATCTTCTTGTCATCTTCCAATCGGATATATCTCAAAGCCCTGTTACGAGCTTCGTCGAGGTTCCTGCAGGGATTCATTACAAGATCCTGATAAAACTGAGAATCCTTTTGTAACCCCATCTTAAAAGCTTGCACAGCTGTTGCGACATCAAGATGTGGTATATCCAAGGATCCTCGACTGAATTTGTTCACATAATCCCTCAAGGATTCCTGAGGCCCTTGAGTTATCCTGTAAAGATCACTGGTTAGTTTCTCAAAACTCCGGCTGCAAGAAAACTGACTATTAAATAAATTAACCAAACGAGCAAACGAAGTAATTGAGTGAGGAGGAACATTTAATAGCCATTTTAAGGCTGATCCTGTCAGGGTAGATCCAAAACCCTTGCACAAGCATGCTTCCTTGAGCTCCGGAGGGATAGGGTTAATCTCCATTCTTTCCCTATACTGGGCAATATGCTCTTCAGGATCCGTAGACCCATCATACAGCTTCATGTTGGGAGTCTGAAATCTTTTTGGGATTTCAGCATCACAGATAGGATATGCAAAGCGGGATATCCTGTGGCTGTCTTGGGATACTTCCGGAATTGGCTGGACCACTCCAGGTACACTGGATATCATGTCCTTCAATTTCTGGAGCTCCCTGGTAAATGTTGTTAGTAGCAAGAATATTATTATTTGACACATTACCGGTCTGAGGATTTTGGCCATATCCTGAAGCATATCCTGAACTCCTCATAGTTGACATCCTGACCGAGGAGGGTATCTCAGGGGTATGATTCTGAGAATGTCTTGGGACGATATTCCCCCTGTTATCCTCAGTGTAAACTGTGGAACTGAAGTTCAAAGCCCTGGGCTGTATAGGAGTGACAGTTTCTTCAGCAGGTCTACTCGAGCTAGCTTTTAAGAGTTGTATTTCTCTTAACAGCATTTGGTTAGTTTCCTGTTGCTGCCTCATTTGTTCCTGCACACTTCCAAATAAAGTTAGAATTTCATCATTAGAGGCTAAAACGGGAGCAGATCCCTGAACACTCCGAGTAGGGATAACATCTTGAGGTTGTGAAGAAAATGGCATCCTTGGAGGAGGTGGTGGAAGCACCGAACCGGTAGTAGCAGAGGTTGCAGCAGACATAGTGGAGGAGCTCATGTTTGATCTTGAGGCCATTGTAAACAATGTGGCAAAAAGTTTTGAAAATAGAAAACCGATTAACGATTTCACAAAGATTTTTAGTAAAAGTAGCACCACTTGCCCCACGGTGGGCGCCAAATTGTTTTGGTCAAAAATTACCGAAGCAATTTAGTGATCAAATTAGTTAAGTGAGGTAGTGTGCTAAAATTATGTGTGAAAAATATGTTAACCAAGTTAGTTATAAAAACTGTTTCAGGATACGGCTCAAGATATAGAGCTGTATCTATGATCAAACAATGAGCAGAAAAGTAAACGTTGACACGTGATGTACGAGGAAAGCCCTTGATCAATCTAGATCGCCGGCACAAAACCTCGGGAGCTGACAATCGCAGCTGCCTTGTTCTTCTATTGCTTCAAATATCAGGATACGGTGCAGGATGTGGTGCGGATCAACTAGGTGTTACAATGTAATTCGATTACAAGTGTTTGTGTGTAGTGATTGTTGAAAGCTAGAAAGCAAAAGTGTTTGAGAGTGTGTGAAAGTTTCCTTGTGCCTTAATCTGATCCGCCCCCATCTATTTATAGTAAAACAAATGTAACAAACTATCCTAAATAACCGGGATCCAGCGAATATTCCTCAGTCGAACGTTGTAGACCAAGTCTTTCGGGTTCAACGTCTCTCCCATAACAAATACGCCCGAGTCTTGAGGAGATGAAGTCCATTTGACCGTTGGCAAGTCCCAGTCTTTAACCTACACGTGATTAATTCGATCAACCTCATGATATCGCCCAAGATGTTAGCAATATCCTCGTCCAGCATCCTGGTCACAAATAAACAATAAAAGCAGGATATTGGTCAAGATATGTATGCTTAGAAAATGACCCATAACAATACCCTCCACCCTTAAATGTGGAAAATGAACACTGGATATGGATGGAAAAAGAGAGCCCAAGCCCGATAAGAGTACCTAAAACATCCAGGACTGGTATTCAGGTATGGGATTGATGTGTGTTTTTAGGTAGTGATTTTTAATCGATATTGTGAACACCTTTATCAAGGTTTTAAATTTATTAAAATAACTTTTATTTCAGCTCAATATACACAAATAGTGGTGAACATATCGAGTGTAGTATAGTTCAGATAAGAACCAAGTGTCGTCCAAGGATACATTTACCCTACTCAACAATCGAATATTATCTTGGCCAATTTATACATTGATTAATAAACTTACAAAAAAATGGACACTCCTGAATATGTCTTGTTTATTAAATGTTAATGTTTTACCATCAATCTTTTGGTGTGGGGAAAATATATAGTTATTCTATTTATCTTTTCAATAAAGATGGAAAGAGGCTCATGTTAAGGTTACTATGTTTCCCTTAATTTTTTCACAACATATTGATGGACTGGTTTGAAGCTGTCGGCTTTAAAGGCTTTTCATTCGACCATCCCTAGTCTTTCGAATAGTAAACAATATGTCACAACAAAATTGGCTTAAAGTCATCTTGATTTTGTTGTTTTTTGTAACTTTGTTAGTTTGTGTTTTTGTAATCATAAACTTGGGATTTCAGTTAGGATCTACTAATTGTTGGGGCAAATAACTTCCAAATTAATAATATTAGCGAATAAACAAAATAGATCCTCATTTAATCTTGTTACCTCACACGCCTCTGTAATCGCAATCCCTTTTTAAATCTACCAAATACATAAGTATTTGGTAAAAATATCACTAGATTCACTACATTGTCAACCGATTCTGGTTTAATACTAGAAACCACTAGAAGGTTCTAGTTCAATACCAAAAACTTACATCAGATCAAAGGTACTAGAAGGCGTACATACCCCAGTTCATTTAAGTTGGATTAATTTATTCAGATTAAGTTATAAATTTTATTTTTATTAGGAGCCAAATGATCCTATCACAAAAGGTATAAACACGCATAACTTGAAAAATAAAATACTAGATTAAATAAGTTTAACTAATCCAAGAGTTTGAAGATAACACATTTACCTATGGCAACTACCAACTCGTGTGATGATCAAGATGAAGCTTGAGGGTGGGTAAAGTCTTCCTCAACTCCCATTTATTACATTTATTTAGTGAATTAAACTACCCATGTCTTTTTATTGAAGTGGGAGATCAAGGAAGAATGTGGGAATTCTACCCTTGGAGAGGTTTCGGTTGGCATAAAGGCCTTCCCTAAAGATCAAAATTTCTTCTTCTTAGCAAGGAGTCTTAAAAAGACCCAAAGGAATGGCAAACTTGGGCATCAAAGCACTAAGATCCATGGAAACATCCACAGTACAAGGAAAGAAATGGCCCTCAAAAGGGTCCTATAGGGCCCTAGTGTCACACCACCAAAAATACCACATGCGGAAACCCCGCTAGGCGTGTGACGTACCAGGATCTAGCCACTAATCACATTGAACTCATAACAAGATTTCCAATAAAGTTACTATTTATTAACAAGAATGTTACAAACATAAGTTTAATAAAATCCAACAAGATCAGCGGAAGCAATAAGTAAATCATTGTTTAAATGTTCCAAAAACCAAATGTATGAAAATCAGTAAGCCTATCATGTGTATCCAAGTAGTTCGACCCACGACCACTCCAGCAATTCCAGACAGCAAGTTCCATATCCATGAATCTAACGACCTGCGAGCATGCAACAAGTGTATCAGACAACGCTGGTGAGTTCATAGTTTTATGAAAACGTTAATCGCCAAGTGTTTAGTCCAGTTTAATAATAATGTTGATAATAACTCAAGTACCATACAAAATGGCGGCAGATTGTTTGCCCGTCCCCAACGCCCCCTATCTAAGCATTGGTCATGATTAAAGTCATTAGTTCACGCCCATCCTCTCAGGTACGGTGTGAGGTTGCCAAGCCTAATAGCGCTATCAACTAATACCCCGTTACGTCTCAGGTAACTATTCGGTAGAAGATGGGACTTAAGGTGATAGGAAATGAGTGTATTATCTAACATCCCAGTTTTTACCCAGAAAAGACTTATTCCTCTCAAGAATACCCATTTGATTGTCCCACCCACCGGGACGCATGCTCAAGAGAAATGAACTCACCTTAGTTTTGCTCGGTATGTTAAGTTACCCGTTCCAAGTTGGTCAACCAAACCCTACCGTGGTTACCAATAAAATCAGTTTCATAATCAATTAAGTAACGTATTTTCACAGATTGCATTCATCACAAAGATCACCGTATATCACATAGCAAGTACTTAGTTCTCATACAAGTCCACATCCCACGTGCATGTCACATACTAACATTTATCAGCTGAGTTGGCTACCCACACGAGCCAAATCTGGTTTCTTATTCTTAATTAATATTATTAACATGCTTCAAATAGAACCTTATAAACATGAACATTCAACATCATACATATCATAAACTATTTGAAACCTTATGTTAATACATGTTATGTGGACACGTTTACTGTTTAAACTGTTCTGTCTATTTGCTCTTTTGCATCATCTCCACGAAAAACCAGTTCTTCGTGGGATGCCTCCATGGCAAAGAACCCTAACAGCGAAGAACTATTTTACGTCGAGAATGAGTGTGACGAAGAACCCTAGTGGTTCGTCAAGAACCAGTCAATGAAGAAACAGGTTCTTCGTCGAATTAGGTTCTTCGTGGGGAAGTCTTTCGTCGCTGCCCTCATCAGACGGTTACAATTCCCTTAGTTTCAGCCGTAACAAATGCTAACAAGTTTGACAGTTTTCCAATATGATTAAACGACATTTTTTAATCATGATTATGCCCCCTAATTATGAACAATCATCAACCATTCAAAACGTAACAGTTCCCACTCATCATACAAATCATAACTAACAACTTATCATGTGAATCATTATGCTAATCGAATAAATCATCAGTTTGTTAATCCCAAGTTTCTAATCACTAAGTCCAGCATAGTTTAATACCATAATCAATCACATATTCTAGATTTACGATCTTATAGATGGAACTCTAGTTTTACATAAAGTCACAACATCAAGATTCTAGCAACTAACAATGATAGACACTAACTGTGATACCGAAGTGATTAGTTTGTTCGAGATGAAGGGGTTCAAGACCCAAAACTGTTGTCGCATAGAGAGGAGAGGGAGAGAGAACTTTAGGGTTTAATGTTTAAGTTTTGCAGGTTATGAAAGGTTATGCAAACAAAATAACAGTCGGGCCCATTTTGGGCCACGAATGGACCTTGGCCGAGAGCCCTCTAGGCAAAAAAAACTTCTTGGCAAAGAACCTTCTTCGTCAAGGAGTGGTTGTGAAGAAGAACCCTAGTTCTTCATCAAAGACAGTCAACGAAGAATCGTCAAAGACAGTCACTGAAGAATCGTCAAAGACAGTGAACGAAGAACCAGTTCTTCGTCGACTTGAGTGTGGTGTGCGGCCCAACCAAACATAAGTTTTCATGCAACAACCAAACATAACAATACTCTAATCATTCATATATCATGCACATGTTACAACGTAAAGCGAATTGCGAAAACAAGATTGTGAAACAAGTGATGCGTAGAGGAAAGACCTTGAGATCTCAGGTTGTCACATCATCCCCAACTTGAAAGAAATTTCGTCCAGAAATTTGATAAGTAACCCAAAGCAGCAAGGTGTTAGATCAGGATGACTGTGGATTTTCCTTGGGTGCCACATCATCCCCAACTTGAAAGAGAATTTCGTCCCGAAATTTACCAGTTGCGTCAGGATTAGATTGGGCAGTTGGGAACAGTTGAGGATACTTGAGCTTCATCTGATCCTCGCGTTCCCACGTGAATCCGGTCCACGTCTTGAGTTCCAATGAACCCTCACGATTGGGATTCGACTATGCTTACAGACCTTGACTTCCCGGTCCATAATTTCGATGGGTTCTTTGACAAACTGCAATTTTTCATCGATTTTCAGTTCTTGGAGTGGTACCACAAGTGTTTCATCAGAAAAACACTACTTTAATTGAGAAACATGGAAGACATCATGAACGTTACCCAACTCAGCAGGTAATTCGAGCTTGTAGGCCACTTTGACAATTCGTTCCAACATTTTGAATGGCCCCACATAACACGGATTAAGCTTGCCGTGTTTCCCAAAGCGTACCACACCCTTCCAGGGTGAGACTTTCAACATAACGCGATCGCCTACAACGTACTCCAAAGGTTTCCTACGCTTGTCAGCATAGCTGTTCTGACAGTCGCGCGCTGCCACCATACGATTTCTGATCTGGACAATCTTCTCTGAAGTTTCAAGTACAAGTTCCGGACCTGTGATCTGGCTGTCACCCACCTCAGCCCAACAGAGAGCAGAACAGCATTTCCGTCCGTACAATGCTTGGAACGAGGCTGCCTGGATGTTGGAATGGTAACTGTTGTTATAAGAGAACTCTATCAAAGGCAGGTGTTTCTCCCAACCCTTACCAAAATTGATCACACAAGTTCGTAGCATGTCTTCAAGTGTCTGGATGGTTCATTCACTTTGACCATCCGTCTGTGGGTGATAAGCAGTACTCATGTAGAGACGTGAGCCGAATGATTTATGCATCGACTGCCACAAATCGGATATGAACCGCGGGTCATGATCAGAGATAATAGAGGTTGGCACCCCGTTGCCTAGAAACCACCTCCTTCAGATAAACAACAGCAAGTTGTGAGAACTTATCTGTTTCCTTGATTGCTAGGAAGTGCGCTGATTTTGTGAGACGGTCAACGATCACCCGAATGGTATCATTTCTATTTTGGGTTCTTTGCAAACCAGTGATGAAATCCATAGCAATTTGCTCCCATTTCCACATGGGTAATTCTGGTTGTTGAAGCAGGCCAGAGGGTTTCTGGTACTCCACCTTGACTTTCGCGCAAGTCAAACACTTACTTACATATATCGCGATGTGGGCTTTCATCTTTGGCCACCAATATAAGACTTTGAGGTCCTGATACATCTTATCCGAACCCGGGTGAACAGGGTATCGAGACTTGTGCGCTTAATCCATCACGAGCTCTCTAAGATTACCATACAAGGAACCCATATCTGTTCCATAAAATAATAAATGTCATCGGATCTCTCTACAAGTCATTTCTCCATACCCCGCAAATATTCAGCTACAAGGTTTTATTCCTTCAACGATTCAGTTTAAGCAGAAGGAATCTGATCAGGTAAATTAGGGTGGATAGTGAGCTGCAGAGCGTGGACACGCTTGGGTTTTGTTTCCTTTCGACTAAGGGCATCAGCTACAACGTTAGCTTTACCTGGATGGTACTTGATTGCATAATCGTAGTCGTTTAAGAGTTCTACCCAGCGACGCTGTCGCATATTCAATTCCTTCTGATCAAAGATATGCTAAAGTCTCTTGTGGTCGATATAAATAGTGCATTTAGTACCGTACAAGTAATGCCTACGGATTTTTAACGCACAGACCACGACCCCAAACTCTAAGTCGCGAATCATGTAATTTGTCACACCCAGACCGCGTAAAACAACAAATCGCGGCGGAATCGTCGGGGAGTGTTGTAACAAAATCATTGTTTCATAACACATGGAAATTGAAGTTTTGTTTTGTTTTGTTGAATTAAAAGAAGTTACAATGTCATAAAAACAAGAAAACACAACATAATTAACTAGTCTTGCATCTTTTATTGTCACTAAGGCCCAAGTCCTCCTAAGTGTATCTTGATCAATCCTATGCATCATCTCCTGAAAACACATGTGAAAATAGATACGTCAGCATAAAAATCCTGTGAGATACATTGGTTTTATTAATGCATGATTCACGACTTTTAAGTTTAAAGAAAATGTTTGTCAAAAGTTAGTCTTGAACCTTGTAAAATGTTTTCTTTTATAAATCATAAAAATAGTGATAAGAAATCAGATGATATAAAAGAAAGATGCAAAAAATAAATAAATGACCAAGTAAAATGAGTTTGTAAAAAATGTGTTGTTTGTAAAACAATGTTTTGTAAAGATATGTTAATTGTGTAAAATGTAATATGTCAAAATTGAAATGGTTTAAATAACGCTACGATATGTAATATCATAAAAGCACTTATATATAGGAAGTACCAGCGGCGTATCCACCATGCTTTTATCAAATTACACACGCCTCGTTACTTAAATCATTTACCAAACAAACCTCCAATGTAAAAATGTTCATTTATAATCAAATGTCAAAATGTTTGTGTCAAAACCATGTCCATTGTCAAATGTAAATCATGTAATGTGTAAACAAATATCAAGTATGGCAAGTAAAAAGTGACTACTTAAACCATATGTAAAATGCACAAAACAATGTATTGAAATAAATCAAAAGTTATGTTTTATAAAATCCATGCATGCTCTACTGATACAAACATCTATGCGGTATTGTTAAACGTCTACATCCAAGCCTTGAGACTGTAGGATAAACCCTTGAACAATGTTAAAGGTCTACCAAAAGTGTATTCAGATTCGGTCATTTCTTCCACCCAAACAAACCTAGGATTTCAGAAATGATAGTTGTCAAGTCCTATGGTACCACTACCTACTACCGAGCGGCATGATCGGTGTTAATGAATGTATTAGTTTCGTTAAACAAACCAAATGTCAAACCAAATGTAAGCATGTTTTATGAAAACAATGTACTAAATATGCTAAGTGAACATATAAAGTAGAAATGTAAAACAATGTGTCCATATGCTGAGTGAACATATGCAACAAAAATGCAATGTAAATCAATGTGTCCATATGCTGAGTGAACATATGCAACAAAATGTAATATATGAAAATCAATGTGCTAGCATGCTAGGTGAACATACATAGAAAAACATAATGAAATCGTGTACTATATGTGTACTAATGAACATAGTAAGTATATGATATAAAAGCATGAAAAGCACGAAAGTTACAAGTAGGCACATGTGTATCACCCCAAAACAGTTTGAAAAACAGTAAAAGAGAGGACTATGTACTCACTTGAGGGTGCTTAGAAGTCTAGAATAACAACCAAGCAAAGCTAGAGGAATCACGGAAATCAAACGGCACCTAATATAGGTAACTATGTTAATAAACCGGACCTAAATCAGAAGATCGGATAGAATGAGGTTTCGTAAACCAAATGAGTATAGGAACTCATGTAATATGGTTTAATAAAGCCTACATTCTAAAACGAAACCTATCCTAAGTGCTTACGACCCATTACGACCCGTTTAGGTAGCTTACGCTACTTTAACGCGTCGTTCGCGTAAAACGCATTCAGACCGCCTAACTAGTCCTATGTCAAGTATTATATGCCTTAACATGTCTAATAATGTTGCCTAATCAGTTTAGATGTCAAAATTTAGGTTACATATGCTTAAAATTAATTTATGCGTAGAAAGGGCATTTTGGTCATTTTCCTAAGGCATATAAACTACTTATCATACAACTACTTAAACGAAGTGACTATAAGGTATAACCTCGGAAGGTTATTCCCTATACAACTATGGTCACAAAATATGCTTGATCGGATCCTAATGATCGACCAAATGGGTCAGGTTCGAAAGTCTAAGCGGTTGTTTAGACCGCTTATCTTTACGACCCTATATAAGCACTAAACTAAAAGTGACGAATTAAACATGTTAAAACATGTTTAACGAAGTTAGAAAATAAGTTTGATATCAAAACAAAGGGTTTTGATACCCAAGAATAGTTTGGTTGCAAAATACGCATAAACGCGTATTTTGACCGAAACTATGACTCGTCACTACACCTAATCAACGTGGTAATCAGTAGGTATAGTCACAAGGGACTATGACCATCGTGATTACGCTCATGTTGCGAAGTTCAAACGAACTTCGTATTGACCAAAACAAGGTCAAAGCAGAAATTCAAACACTGTTTGACTTTCGTGCTTAAAAACGCGTAAAAGAATGAAAGAAACTTACAAAAGGTCCAAGCCTTGAAGATTAGAACTTAAATTACTTAGGTATGAAGCTTGAGAGCTTCAACTTAGAGCAAAAATGAGGACCAATGTGTGAAGAATGAAGTGAATCAAGTGGGTTTCTATAGATTTTGGTCAACCGTTAGGATCGTTACTCGATTAATGTGCTTTAATCTTGATCCTCCATGTGTTACCCATTGTTTTACAATGCTATGGGTGTCCAAAACCAGCTCATGGTATTGCAATTGATGGGTTTTGGAAGCTTGTAGTGGCAATCAAGCAAAAAAATGCAATGCTGGCAGACTAAACCGTAAGTCCCATTCTGCAAACCGTAAGCCACGGTCGGGCCAGGCTAGTCACACTCACAAGTTTTCATTTGTTGCAACCTTGGCCCCTTTGACATCCAAACTTGCGTTTTTCACTTCTAACACGCGTTTAACCATATTTTTAGACTCTATAAGGATGTTAAAGAATAGGGGACTTGAAATATGCTTGAAAATATGCTGGATGTCGGTTCGTTTGGTCGTACGATCATGTTGTTCGGTTAATTACGACGAAACACGAACGGACGCGAAAAACGATCCAAATTACACGACGAATGGAATTTTTTCAGGCCAATCACTAAAATAAAATATTTTAATGATTACATAAATTTTTGGATGTGCGGATATATTCAGAACGTAAGATATGCGCGAAAATGCGAACTTATGCACTTTTTGACGCTTTTAGTACCTGTTGATCAAATAAGTTTATTTTTGCGCACCAAACACCTCAAAGCCTATTTTTAAGCTTTGTAAAGGATATTTAGGGCATGTTTAACTTATGATCATATTCCGGAAGGTTCGTTACAGTACGAATCGGCATACTTTCGTAGTTTGTCGAAATTAGTCCCTGTAAGCGAATAAACTTGATTTCGACACACCAAACCCTCCAAAAGTTATTTCTAAGTTATGTAAAGGTTATTTAAAGTATGTTAAGCCTATGTCACTGTTCTGGAGTGTTCGTCTCGTTAAACTGATTATGTTTACGCACCAGTTCGCGTATAACTTTCCAGAAAGCGATTTAGAGCTCGAAATCGAACAAGAATTGATATGTGCAATGATACACATATTTAAACAAATCCCAAGTATGAAACACAGTATTTCATTGGTTTGGTATTTTTTTGATGGCCGTGGAGGCACAGATGTCACAGTTTCCCCTACTTCAGGAAATTTCGTCCCTAAATTTTATTTAGAGGAAACTTGTGAAAGCTTGAAACATGAAGTCGAAAAGATAGAACGACACTGGTTAAAGTTCTGAACTTCTAGTAACTTTAAATAACATCATGCTTGCAATGTAAGAGGGACACTCATATACAAGTATACGAAGCGCCATTGGTGCGTCCACCGTACCTCCATTACATTGTTTACATTTCGGTATTTTTGCCACTATAGGTTCTTACACATGATAAGTCTTACTGTGGTTTCCGCGCACTGAATTTCATAATTATGTATGCATCCATAGTTATGTAATTCCTTGCATAGTCCACACAGTGCATTTTATAATGTGTAGGGGAAGAAAACAATGAACGGACATGTGATGATTGTGACTAGACCACCATAGGGTCCTTTTAATTAAATCAATAAATGATCTCTTTAAATAGAATACCAAGGAGTCTGTTCAGCTATATCATCACCATGCCATTCTTAACCAGATTCTAAATTAATCCTTTTGACTAGACCACACAAGGGGTCTTTTTGAATTATGGAATGGTACTATATAATCCAAGGGTCTTAACTTTTACATAGAGGCCCGTTAAGGATTTAAGGAAGTACCCTTTGAATATCCTACTATAAATCCCTCATATGAAGATATGGAAGATTCTACAAGGATTTAGATAACGAATATCCAGAGTACACAAAAACACAAAACATAAAAGAAAACATATAACACATAATCACATAATCACAAAATTGATTAACTTGATCTTCAATTTGTTATCATTTTGTTAATTTGTTTGTTAACTGTGCACATGAATTTAAAGTACACTAGGAATCCATTCCGTGAATTTCATTTGGCACTTTAAACATCCACAAGAATCTAACTATGAAGATAGGAAGATCTTAATAGGAATTCGGCTTTATCCTTATTGAATTGAAATGTATGTATTAAGGTATACAAATAATCCAATTAAGGGCTCCGATTATGAGCAATAAACATCTACAAGGATCCAATTGTGAAGATAAGAAGATTCCATATGGATTCTTAGAATTCGAATAGCGGGAGACGCTTCGAACCCTTGCACTAGACGTGCTTAAGTCAAAACATAAGGTAAAATAATCATGAAGTTGAGGTGCTCGGTATGCCAAGGCGACAAATGAAGCAGAATTTGAAGGGTAAGTCAATGTATGAGCAAAATGTTTTTGAAAACTATGCATGGGGTTCTTTTAGAAACGTGTTTAATGTTTTTGAAACCTTACATAATACTTTTGAAATCATAAGGTAGATGTATTAGGTAAATATGTTTATAAAAATGTTTTAAAATCATGCAAGATGAATTTTGAACTTATGTATAAGGTTTTTGAAAACATGAATGATGCTTTTGAAATCATGCATTTGATATATTAAGTAAATATACTATGTTAAAAATGTTTTCAAACTATATGAAATATTCGAAAATCATGAAGGTTGTTTTTGAAAATATATACTTTGTATGTTGTTATGGAACTAAAATGAAATGATATGGGTATGAGGTCGAAAAATACCCTTAGTTATCTAACCAAGGATTTAAAGGCACAGATGTGCAAAAAGCATGATTACTCATAATGTCACTTTATTTTATGTACTTTGTTTCTTAGAATGAAACGAGTACTTTGAATTTTCGACGAAATTATGAGCGATCACTTGAAAGGGAGAATCACAAGAGTAGTTTGTTTAAAGAACATAGTCCTTGATGTAGGTATCATAGGGGAATGCCATACACACATGTAACTACACTTTTATATCAGAATTTGTGAACAATGGTTTATTTATAAACTAAACACATTGTTTCCGAGTTCAACAAAAACAAAAGAAACAAAAGCAATAGATACGAATTATTCAAAGTAGCAACATCTTCTAATCAATCAGCTGCTCATCTGTGGGTCAGACTTGCATTGACAACCTTTGGTCACTTGTTCCTAAAATAGCCCGTCTCGCCGTAGTTGTACCAAGTACCAGACGGTAAACGAGCTTGAGCAGGGTTGACTTGGGGTTGGTTTGGACCACCTTGGATTGGGTTGAACTGACAAGCATTTGCCAGGTGACCGGGTCGTCCACATGATGCACACAGATGACACTGCAGGTAAGCTTGGTGAGCTGCATTACACTTGTTGCACATCGGTGCAGTACCGGCATAAGGTTTCCTGGCAGGAGGTTGAGCAGCAGCAAGTTTTACAACAGCTTTGTTTTGGATAGCAAAGCGGCATATGTCAACCAAATGTCCCCATCGTCCACAGTGGGTACATTTGAAACAGGGTATGTGACTCGAATGATGACGGTTGTGTCGATTGCACCATGGGGCAGCTCCCAAGTACGGCTTCTTGATTTGGTGCAACTGTTGCGGGTTTCTTTGAAGCCTTACGCTTCTTTGATTTTGGTGAAGGCTTGGCTTCTGTTTCCTTTGGTGATTCTTGGGTGGCTTCATCCTGGAGACGGGACATGGCAATGGCTAATTCAGCAGTCTTCAAAAATACTTCGCCTATTCGCTGGGCAAATTTGGTAGTCTGCTCGGCCATCTGAGCGTCGTTGTGATGAAGAGACATTCTAGAAGAAATGAAAGACATAGGAAAAAACAAGTGAAATGTTATCGGATAATCAAAACAGAATGTTAACGCATAGAAATTGCGATCATTTTTTTGTTACCTAAGGCAAACAAATGAGACGATGACTAATCAAAGTAATCGGGTCATATTAATGTATCGCGAAGACATGCTTTATCCTATAAGTGGACACTCACCCCACGAGTTCCCAGGTAAGAGTGATTGGTCCGATTATGTAGATTTGTACGAACACTCTAGCCTTAGACAGAAAACTCAGAGTACAGGTATCCACCCTTCCAGATTGCATGTTTTCACATTATAAGACCCAACTTTGATGAGATTTTGAAAGCTTAGAGGGTTCAAAACCTAGTAATCAATCATCCTAGAACAAATGATTGGTTTTCGAAGCGGATTAGAAATTTATGTTAATGTTGTGGTTGTCGCCTAAGGATAGGTGACGGTATTGTTTTAAGATCTAAACACAAGAATCTTGTGTTAGGGTCCTAGGAAGGTTATAGACTAGGTCAAAGCATTACTAATAACCTAATTCCCTATAACCATGAGCTCTGATACCAACTCTTCTGTCACACCCCGATCGCGTAAAACAACAAATCGCGGCGGAATCGTCGGGGAGTGTTGTAACAGAATCATTGTTTCATAACACATGGAAATTGAAGTTTTGTTTTATTGAATTAAAAGAAGTTACAATGTCATAAAAACAAGGAAACACAACATAATTAACTAGTCTTGCATCTTTTATTGTCACTAAGGCCCAAGTCCTCCTAAGTGTATCTTGATCAATCTTATGCATCATCTCCTGAAAACACATGTGAAAATAGGTACGTCAGCATAAAAATGCCTGTGAGATACATAGATTTTATTAATGCATGATTCACGACTTGTATGTTTAAAGAAAATGTTTGTCAAAAGTTAGTCGTGAACCTTGTAAAATGTTTTCTTTTATAAATCATAAAAACAGTGATAAGAAATCAGATGATATAAAAGAAAGATGCACAGATAAATAAATGACCAAGAAAAATGAATTTTGTATAAAATGTGTTGTTTGTAAAACAATGTTTCGTAAAGATATGCTAATTGTGTAAAATGTAATATGTCAAAATTGAAATGGTTTAAATAACGCTACGATATGTAATATCATAAAAGCACTTATATATAGGAAGTACCAGCGGCGTATCCACCATGCTTTTATCATATTAGACACGCCTCGGTACTTAAATCATTTACCAAACAAACCACCAATGTAAAAATGTTCATGTATAATCAAATGTCAAAATGTTTGTGTGAAAACCATGTCTATTGTCAAATGTAAATCATGTAATGTGTAAACAAATGTCATGTATGGCAAGTAAAAGGTGACTACTTAAACCATATGTAAAATGCACAAAACAATGTATTGAAATAAATCAAAAGTTATGTTTTGTAAAATCCATGCATGCTCTACTGATACAAACATCTATGCGGTATAGTTAAACGTCTACATCCAAGCCTTGAGACTGTAGGATAAACCCTAGAACAATGTCAAAGGTCTACCAAAAATGTATTCGGATTCGGTCATTTCTTCCACCCAAACAAACCTAGGATTTCAGAAATGGGAGTTGTCAAATCCTATGGTACCACTACCTACTACCGAGCGGCATGATCGATGTTAATGAATGTATTAGTTTCGTTAAACAAACCAAATGTCATACCAAATGTAAGCGTGTTTTATGAAAACAATGTACTAAATATGCTAAGTGAACATATAAAGCAGAAATGTAAAACAATGTGTCCATATGCTGAGTGAACATATGCAACAAAAATGCAATGTAAATCAATGTGTCCATATGCTGAGTGAACATATGCAACAAAATGTAATATATGAAAATCAATGTGCTAGCATGCTAAGTGAACATACATAGCAAAACATAATGAAATCATGTAGTATATGTGTACTAATGAACAAAGCAAGTATATGATATAAAAGCATGAAAAGCACGAAAGTAACAAGTAGGCACATGTGTATCACCCCAAAACAGTTTGAAAAACAATAAAATAGGGGACTATGTACTCACTTGAGGGTGCTTAGAAGTCTTGAATAACAACCAAGCAAAGCTAGAGGAATAACGGAAATCAAACGGCACCTAATATAGGTAACTATGTTAATATAATAAACCGGACCTAAATCGAAAGATCGGATAGAATGAGGTTTCGTAAACCAAATGAGTATAGGAACTCATGTAATATGGTTTAATAAAGCCTACATTCTAAAACGAAACCTATCCTAAGTGCGTACGACCCATTACGACCCGTTTAGGTAGCTTACGCTACTTTAACGCGTCGTTCACGTAAAACGCGTTCGGACCGCCTAACTAGTCCTATGACAAGTATTATATGCCTTAACACGTCTAATAATGTTTCCTAATCAGTTTAGATGTCAAAATTTAGGTTACATATGCTTAAAATTAATTTATGCGTAGAAAGGGCTTCCTAAGGCATATAAACTACTTATCATACAACTACTTAAATGAAGTGACCATAAGGTATAACCTCGGAAGGTTATTCCCTATACAACTATGGTCACAAAATATGCTTGATCGGATCTTAATGATCGACCAAACGGGTCAGGTTCGAAAGTCTAAGCGGTTGTTTAGACCGCTTATCTTTACGACCCTATATAAGCACTAAGAATAGTTTGGTTGCAAAATACGCATAAACGCGTATTTTAACCGAAACTATGACTCGTTTAACGAAGTTAGAAAATAAGTTTGATATCAAAACAAAGGGTTTTGATACCCAAGAATAGTTTGGTTGCAAAATACGCATAAACGCGTATTTTAACCGAAACTATGACTCGTCACTACACCTAATCAACGTGGTAATCAGTAGGTATAGTCACAAGGGACTATGACCATCATGATTAAGCTCACGTTGCGAAGTTCAAACAAACTTCGTGTTGTCCAAAATGATGTCAAAGCAGAAAGTCAAACACTGTTTGACTTTCGTGCTTAAAAACACGTAAAAGAATGAAAGAAACTTACAAAAGGTCCAAGCCTTGAAGATTTGAACTCAAGTTACTCAGGTATGAAGCTTGAGAGCTTCAACTTAGAGAAAAAATGAGAACAAATGTGTAAAGAATGAAGTGAATCAAGTGGGTTTATATAGATATTGGACAACCGTTAGGATCGTTCCTCGATTAATGTGCTTTAATCTTGACCCTCCATGTGTTACCCATTGTTTTACAATGCTATGGGTGTCCAAAACCAGCTCATGGTATTGCAAATGATGGGTTTTGGAAGCTTGGAGTGGAAATCAAGCAAAAAAATGCAATGCTGGCAGACCAAACCATAAGTCCCACTATGCAAACCGTAAGCCACGGTCGGGCCAGGCTAGTCACACTCACAAGTTTTCATTTGTTGCAACTTTGGCCCCTTTGACATCCAAACTTGCGTTTTTCACTTCTAACACCCGTTTAACCAAATTTTTAGACTCTATAAGGATGTTAAAGCATAGGGGACTTGAAATATGTTTGAAAATATGCCGGATGTCGGTTCGTTTGGTCGTACGATCACGTTGTTCGGTTAATTACGACGAAACACGAACGGACGTGAAAAACGATCCAAATTACACGACGAATGGAATTTTATCATACCAATCACTAAAATAAAATATTTTAATGAATACATAAATTTTTAGATGTCCGGATATATTCAGAACGTAAGATATGCGCGAAAATGCAAACTTATGCACTTTTTGACGCTTTTAGTCTCTGTTGATCAAATGCGTTTATTTTTGCGCACCAAACACCTCAAAGCCTATTTCTAAGCTTTGTTAAGGATATTTAGGGCATGTTTAACTTATGATCATATTTCGGAAGGTTTGTTACAGTAAGAATCGGCATACTTTCGCAGTATGTCGAAATTAGTCCCTGTAAGCGAATAAACTTGATTTCGACACACCAAACCCTCCAAAACTTATTTCTAAGTTATGTAAAGGTTATTTAAGGTATGTTAAGCCTATGTCACTATTCTGGAGTGTTCGTCCCATTAAACTGATTAAGTTTACATACCAGTTCGCGTATAACTTTCTAGAAAGCGATTTAGAGCTCGAAATCGAGCAAGAATTGATATGTGCAATGATACACATGTTTAAACAAATCCCAAGTATGAAACAAAATATTTCATTGGTTTGGTATTTGTTTGATGGCCGTGGAGGCACAGATGTCACAATATTTCAAGAGTTGGAAGGCATCCTCCTGTTTCGTTCCCCAAGAATATACAACGCCTTTTGTGTTAATGCGGTGAGAGGCTGAGCGATCTTTGAGAAGTCTTTAATAAATCTGCGATAGTACCCAGCGAGACCAAGAAATTGTCGCACCTCCGAAGGGTTCTTCGGTGCCGCCCAATTTCTGATAACATTAATCTTAGCAGGATCCACGTGTATCCCCGTTTCACTAACAATGTGGCCAAGGAAGTGTACTTCTCGAATCCAGAAGTCACACTTAGAGAATTTCGCGTAGAGTTGCTCCTTCCTCAGGAGCTCCAAGATAAGATGCAAGTGTCGTTCGTGGTCCTCCTTGCTCTTAGAATAGATCAAAATTTCATCGATAAAGACAATGACGAAGTCGTCAAGATACGGTTTGCACACACGATTCAGGAGGTCCATGAAAACCGTTGGTGCGTTTGTCAACCCGAATGGCATAACCAGAAACTCATAATGGCCATACCGCATGCGAAAAGCTATTTTTGGTACATCCTCCTCCCAGACTCTCATCTGATGATAGCCCGATCTTAAGTCGATTTTCGAGTAAAGACTTGACCCTTGCAACAGGTCAAACAGGTCGTCGATACGTGGTAAAGGATAACGGTTCTTGACGATCACCTTGTTGAGTTCCCGATAGTCAATACACATACGAAAGGATCCGTCTTTCTTCTTCATGAATAGGACCGGGGCTCCCCAAGGCAAAGAACTGGGTCGGATAAAACCACTATCCAACAGTTCTTGGAGTTGGTTTGACAGTTCTTGCAACTCTCCTGGTGCAAGACGATAAGGAGACCGAGCAATCGGGGCTGCTCCTGGTGTAAGATCAATCTGAAATTCCACCTGACGGAGTGGAGGTAAATCAGGAAGTTCTTCAGGAAATACATCGGAAAACTCAAGAACAACTGGCAGGTCTTCGATTTTCCTTTCTTCAGGCTGAGTATTAGTAACAAGTGCTAAAATAGCAGGATAGCCCTTTCATAGACATTTTTGGGCTTTCATGGCTGAGATGATGCCAACCATTGCACCACTACGATGACCTTGAACCGACAAAGATTCTCCACTGGTGAGAGGGATACGTATGATTTTCTCCTTACAAAGAATTTCTGCTTGGTTCTTAGACAACTAGTCCATACTAACGACTACATCGAAGCTTCCATGAGCAATGGGAAGTTGGTCAATGTCAAACACTTGACCCATAAGATCGAGTTTACACCCAAAAAGAAGATGTGAAGCTTCAATCGATTTGCCATCAGCTAATTCTACAATGTGTTTGTTTACAAGAGGTGTAGGAGTCAACCCTAACTGACGAATGAACCCCAAAGACACATAACTCCAATCGGCACCAGAGTCGAATAAAACAGAAGCAAATAGATTGTTCACAGAAAACGTACCGGTCACCACGTTGCCATCATTCCTAGCTTCCCCAGCACTAATAGTAAACACTCTTCCACGCACACCATTCCCACCATTGTTCCCATTGTTGTTTTTCCCAGCATTCTGATTTAGTTGAGGGCAATCCCTCCTAAAATGACCCTCGTCTCCACACTGAAAACACCCTTTATGATTTCCCTGATTCCGTTGAGGCTGTTGCCTTTCCTGTGGTTGTGGCTGCTGTGTGACACCTGTGTCTTTAATCATTGTAAACAGTTCAGTTATCAATGAAATAAAGTCATTTGATCCCAATATTTGTTTGTTTATGTTTGACATTTTGCATGTTTTGATTTTCATTCAATTTCAAGCTCTATATCACTTTCTAGAGAGTTATACGCAAACCGATGCATAAACGTAATCAATTTAATGCAACAAATACTCCGGAACATCAATATATGCTTAACATACCTTAAATAACCCTTACATAACTTAGAAATAAGTTTTGAAGGCTTTGGTATGGCAAAATCAAGTTTATTCGCTTATATGGACTAAATTCAACAAACTGCGAAAGTATGCCGATTCGTACTGTAACAGATATTCTGGAACATAATAATAAGTTAAACATATCCTAAATATCCTTTACATAGCTTAGAAATAGGCTTTGAGGGGTTCGGTGTGCTAAAATAAACTTTATGCTCATTCAGGGACTAAAAGCGTCAAAAAGTGCATAAGTTTGCATTTTCACGCATATCTTACGTTCTGAATACATCCGGACTTCCAAAAATTTATGTAATCATTAAAATATTTTATTTTAGTGATTGGCATGAGAAAAATCCATTCGTTGTGTAATTTGGATCGTTTTTCGCGTTCGTTCGTGTTTCGTCGTAATTAACCGAATATCGCGATCGTACGACCAAACGCACCGACATCCGGCACATTTTTGAGCATGTTTCAAGTCCACTATGTTTAGGCATCATTTTAGGGCCTTGTAGTTGGTTTAACGGGCCTTAGATGTGTCGGAAATGAGCTTAAATCAACTTCAGGGACTAAAACTGTAAAACAGAAAGTTGTTGCTGAACTGTGCAGCCCAGGCGGGCCGCGTAGGCCTTCCTTGGGTCTTACGCGGGCTGTGTAAGATCATCAGATCTGCATAGAATCATTTCCAGCTATTTCTAGCTTGTTCCAACTGATTTGGTCACTTGCAAATGGTTTTCCAAGCAATCTATGGGCCATTTTAGGTGCCCATGGTATTCCAAAACCATGGGTGCAAGTGTACGGTGGAGATCGAAGCACGTTTTTCAAGAAACGATCCTAACGGTCTTGGTTTTCCTATAAATACCCCACCCATTTTGCACTTGAAACCCACATTTGATCAGATTTTTCCCTAAGTTGAAGGATAAAACCTTCATACCTGGGAATTATTAGATCAAAACTTCCATTCTTGGACCCGTTGTAAGTATTCCTTTGTTCTTTTACGCGTTTTAAGCGTGAAAGTCAAACTTTGTTTGACTTTCTGCATTGACCAGTTTATGGTCAACACGAAGTTCGTTTGAACTTCATAATGTGAGCGTAATCACGATGGTTTTAGTCTCTTATGACTATACCTACTGATTACCACGTTATCTAGGCATAGTGGCGAGTCGTAGTTTCGGCCAAAATGCGTATTCTTGCGTATTTTTTAACCAAACTACTTTTAGTTAACAAAACCGTTTGTTTTGATACCAAACCTGCTTTCTAACTTCGGTAAACATGTTTTAACATGTTTAGCTCGTCACTTTTAGGTTTAGTGCTTAGACTTTCGAACCCGATCCGTTTGGTCAATCATTAGGATTCGACCAAACACATTAGGTGACCATAGTTGTATAGGGAATAACCTTCCGAGGTTATACCTTATGGTCACTTCATTTAGTTAGTTGTATGATAGGTAGTTTATATGCCTTACGAAAATTACCAAAATGCCCTTTTTACGCCAAAATTCATTTTAAGCATATGTAACATAACTTTTGACATCGAAACTGATTTGGAAACATTATTAGACATGTTAAGGCATATTTTACTTGTCATAGGATTAGTTAGGCGGTCCGAACGCGTTTTACATGAACGACGCGTTAAAGTAGCGTAAGCTACCTAAACGAGTCATAATGGGTCATAAGCACTTAGGATAGGTTCCGTTTTAGAATGTAGGCTTTGTTAAACCATATTACATGAGTTCTTACACTCATTTGGTTTACGAAACCAAATTTTATCCGATCCTCTGATTTAGGTCCGTTTATTAACGTAGTTACCTATATTCGGTGCCGTTTGATTCCGTGATCTTTCTAGCATTGCTTGGTGGTTATCCAAAGACTATAAAGCAATTTCGAGTGAGTACATAGACCCCTCATTTACTGTTTTCAAACTTTTTGGGGTGAAACACATGTGCCTACTTGTTACTTTCATGCTTTCCATGTTTTTACATAATATTTGCTATGTTCATTAGTACACGTATAGTACATGATTTCATTATGTTTTTTCTATATATGTTCATTTAGTGCATACTTAGTACATCGATTTACATTACATTTTATGCTATGTATGTGCATTGTTGCATACTTAGTACAATTGTTTTACATCACATGCTATGTATGTCCATTTAGTTCATACTTAGTACATTTGTTTTACATTACATGCTTACATTTTGGTATGACATTTGGTTTGTTTAAATGGGACAAAAATATATTCATTAACATTAGCTACGCCGTTCGTTAGTAGGTAGTGGTACCATAGGAATTGACAACTCCCGTTCCTTAAATCCTAGGTTTGTTTGGATGGATGGAATGACCGAATTCGATACACATAACTCAGATAAACCTTTAATTTGTTTACGGGTTTATCGCCACACTCTCAAGGCTTGAATGTATGCATTTTCACAATACCGCATAGATGTTTGTATCAGTATAGCATGCATTTATTCCACAAAACATAACTTTGATTTAAACTATGTTTTACTTCAATTCCTTGTTTTTGTGCATTTTACCTATGGTTTAGTTGATATATTTCATCTGCCATACATGACATTTTGATTACACATTACATGATTTACATTTGACACATGAACATTTTTTACATTGGTTATGCATTACTTAACTACATTTTGACATAAACATTTTGACATGGTTTACACAATAACATTTGACAATAACCTTTGACCTAGGGAATTAGGTTATTATTAATGCTTTGACCTAGACTATAACCTTTCTAGGACCCCAACACAAGTTATCTTGTGTTTAGATCTTAAAACATACACTTCACCTATCCTTAGGTGATTGCCAAAACAAGAACCCAGTTTTCCAAAACGATTTTTGAAAATCAATCATCTGTTTTTAAATGATTTTATTATAAGGTTTTGAACCCTTCCAGTTTGATTCATTTTGGCTTTATGCCTTCTTAGTTTTCAAAATCTGGTCAAGGTTTTTGGGACTAAATAGTGTGAACACGTGCAAAATGGAAGAGTGAATGCCTGTACCCTGAGTCTTCTGTCTAAGGCTAGAGTGTTTACTTGGGAACGTGAAGATCAAATGAAGGCGAAATATCCATTTTAGAATGTAGGCTTTGTTAAACCATATTACATGAGTTCTTACACTCATTTGGTTTACGAAACCACATTTTATCTGATCCTCTGATTTAGGTCCGTTTATTAACGTAGTTACCTATATTCGGTGCCGTTTGATTACGTGATCTTTCTAGCATTGCTTGGTGGTTATCTAAAGACTATTAACCAATCTCGAGTGAGTACATAGACCCCTATTTTACTTTTTCAAACTGTTTTAGGGTGAAACACATGTGCCTACTTGTTACTTTCATGCTTTCCATGTTTTTACATAATATTTGCTATGTTCATTAGTACACGTATAGTACATGATTTCATTATGTTTTTGCTATGTATGTTC
The DNA here is from genome assembly GCA_030545235.1 of Helianthus tuberosus. NCBI lineage: Eukaryota > Viridiplantae > Streptophyta > Magnoliopsida > Asterales > Asteraceae > Helianthus > Helianthus tuberosus. The sequence continues at coordinate 10,307 of JARYGA010056808.1, read as the reverse complement.
ATTTAGTGCATACTTAGTACATCGATTTACATTACATTTTATGCTATGTATGTGCATTGTTGCATACTTAGTACAATTGTTTTACATCACATGCTATGTATGTCCATTTAGTGGATACTTAGTACATTTGTTTTACATCACATGCTTACATTTTGGTATGACATTTGGTTTGTTTAACAGAGCAGAACAGAACCCCTTTTACGTCAGACAACAGAGCAGAACCCCTTTTACACTCGTTAAGCCTTACTGGGACTCACATGCACCCCACATTATTATTATGTGTGCACCCATAGTAACAATGCGATTTGCATGTTTATCTCAGCTCCTCTTTGTAGGATCGTGAAACGACCTAACGAGTCGATCAGAAGAGTGCTCAGACCGAATCAGAGGCGGAATTCATTGATTCGGTCTTCGTTTAGCTTGGATTCACTATTAAATGTCTTGTTTATTGATCTTGAAAGGATTTCAGTACAGAGACACTTCGACAGCACCTCGGCGTCGGAATTCAGAATCTTACAAATGATGACAGTTTGAATGCTATTTATTGGAGAGAACTCCTGACCGTTTGAAAGTGACACACCACCTTTCAAACGGTCATGACAATTCAAATGGTCATGCCTATTCAAAGTGTTACATGCTCAAACGGTCACGACTTACAAACATACATGACATTCAAACGGTCAACTAGTCTTCAAACGGTCAACCATATCTCATTCTTGTTTTGTCTTCATGTGATAATGTTGCAATGATTATGTCATTAGATGATGTCATCATCAAGAATGATGACATCACTCTTGATCAGACCAGCAACGAACCCGAGACTCGATATAAGACGAAGTCGACAGATGTATGCACCAACAGACTCCCCCTCAGATGTTGACGAGTCTTAAGTGTCGAGTCTTCGCGTCTTCAGTCTTTATCAGTCTCTTTTCTTTCTTAGCATATACCAGGATCTTCTCTTTGGCTCTAACCTCGTCAGACTCCCCCTCTCATCATGATGAGGATCGTTGTCTGGAATTAGCTATCACCTTGAGATCAATTCCTGGCTTTAAGTCTTGTTCAGCACGTCTCCTGCACACTTCTCACCAAAACATAAGTTTTTACTTAAAACAATAAAAAAAACTTACTGGAAATAGTTACACCAAGTTCAAATTAATGACCTTGATTAACTAATCTAACTTTCTTTTACAAAATCAGTTTCTTCTTTTAAACGCACGCTCCCAAACCAGTTCATCATGTTCAGCGCTTGAAATTTTGAAAATCAGCTCTTCAACATCAGTTGTCGAAAATCTTTTTGTATTTTTTCAAAAAATTATGCTAAAACACACCGAAAATCTTTTTGAATTTTTGAAACAGAAATGAAATGCAGTAATGAAATATTTACAAACAATATTTTTGTGAGTTTGGGTAAGAGGATCATATCAGTTTTTTTGACCAATCACTAGCACCGTTAAGCTTTAACATTTTCAGTTTTAAACGATTCACATAGATTGACGATATTTTTGTCCACTTAAACTCAATCTAAAAACTTTCGAAATGCTTACCGATACGTTAAGGTATATTAAGATAGCACTAAGTTCTTATGGACCCCACGATCTCAGCATATCCCCTCATCATGCAATACACTGACTCAAGTAATGCCTTTAAACTTTGATCAACTGTGATTTGTGCGAAAAACAAAGCAGAATGTTTAAACATTAACAATCAGGTCGATACTTCCGTATACGCAGAGAAAGTCCAATGTTTAAACAAAATAAGAAAAATAAAACAAGTTGAAGTTGTTTAGGCTTTAACCACCAGGTCGATACTCCCGTATACGCAGAGGTGATCCAAAGCTTAAACGAAACACCAAAGAAAATAAAGCAGAACGTTTAGGCAACAACATCCAGGTCGATACTCACGTATACGCAGAGGATGTCCGATGCTTAAACAAAATAAAGAAATAAAACAAGTTTAAATCTTTGCAAAATGAAATGCACAATCACAGTGACTTTTTAGCAAAGTTGTGAAAGTTCACAAACTTAACCAGTTTTATGTCTTTCGACAATCAGCAATTACTGAGTAGGTACACAGTCAAGAAGGACAAAACTAAGTACTATGCTTTCAATCATGTTTCCCACTAGAACTAGGCTTTTTCATTTAGGTTTGTATCGTTATTGCAAATCTACTAGTCTAGCTGAGCCTACCGTCACATCTTTAGTGAGACCGTTTATCACATTTTGACTTTACAATTCTCTAGCATGCTGTGATACTCCACTGATTTACTATCATTTCCTCTTTTTTCAGCAAAACTCATTTTTAAATTTTTCAATGTTTTTGACATTTTCAAATTTTCAAATTTTTTTAAAATTTTTACTCCCCCTAAAATCAAAATATGTCTCAATTTTGATTTTCTGGGAAAATTTGAAAACAAGCTATACATGAAATGTGACAACATGATGAGAATCACTTCAATTCTCCATTCACTTGGCATAAACAATCAGAACTCCCCCTTACAACAAACTATTTTCCCATAGTGATTTCAAAACACTTAAGTTTGTTTTAATCAAAATGGTTTTTCCGGAAAATAAGTTTTGTGTGTCTTTTCACAAATTCGGGGATCTTTCATCACTTTGTTTTCTTCAATCACTTGTAAAAACTAACATTTTTAAGATCAATTCACAAACATCACTTTGTAGAAAATCAAGTACAACTTAATGTCCCTGATTTACCACTTGTAAGACGAAATATCACTTTCGTGAATTTCTCAAGAAATGTGCCGATTCATGTTCCACGCTTACCAACCTGGGAACTCCGGCAAGTCAGGTTTTTCTATTTAAACAGATTCACCCAAGCCTGACGGTCCTTGGGTGATTTCGAATTCTTGTTCAACAATGGTGGAAAGTTTGCATCATCCATTGTTAGACCAGAATTCTCATTTTTTACCTCAACAAATGGCTCTTCTGGCTTTACCACACCAGATTCATTGCCTGAACTTGGCTTGTCTGACTTTGAAGAATCAGATTCATCGCCAACAACTTTCTTCTTCTTCTTCTTTCTCTCTTCTGTCCTCAGATTTGTATCTGATGAACTCATCTTGCTTGACTTTGCAGTCGAGGAAAGCGATTCATCAGAACTCTTATTTTTACCAACAGAAGAACCCGAGGACAAAATCTTCTCTAGATACTCTCTAGCCTTCTTTCTCTTCTTCCTCAGTCTGTCTTTTTGCCCCTGAGAAAGTTTCACTTTCGTTTCTTGAACTTTCTGTTCTTGAACTTTACGTTCTTGAACTTTCTGTTCTTTGGGCTTGACAGAGACTGGTATCTTTACCTGCTTCTGAGATTCAACCCTCGATCTTCTCATTGATCTCATTGAGCAATCTCTAGCAATATGGCCAATGATATTGCAGTTAAAGCATCTTCTTGACTCAAACCTCCAACTCTGGCAGTTAACAGCAATGTGTCCTTGATAACCGCATCTGTAACACACTCTGTTATCATACCAATCACCATTCTCAGTCCAAACATTCAGATCATAGCACTGTTTGGCTTGGTGATATCCATCTATCCTCTTGTTTGCTGGATTTGACTTTTGAGCACTGTGGTCCGACCTGTACCACTTATTGCCAACACTTTTAGAGTTTTCATTTTTCGATTTTTGTAATTTTTCATTGCGATTGGATGATCGATCTGATGAGCTTTTATTTTCTTTTTGAACATTTTTCGATTTTTTATTCTTTTGTTTTTGTTCCACATTCTTCTTTACAGGTTTTTGCGTTGAGCATTCACCTTTCTCAGTAGAATGTAGAACGGTTTCTTGAAATTTTTCTTTTAATTTCAAAAATATTTTTCTTTTTTCAATATCATCATCAGTTTTCTCATCACAATCTTCAACTTTGACTTTGTCAAAGTTTGTGACATTGTCACTTATTGGAACAGAATTGATCGGTTTTGGACAGGGGAACTCAGATGAAGTCACAAAACCTTTCAATTTCTTTTCAAGCTCATCAATTTTGTTCCTTGAATTCTCAGCTTCAATTTCAAGCTGAGATTTTCTCTCAAAATGAGACTTGATTGTCTTTTCATTCTCAATCTTAATGTTTTCAAGAACAGACTTTTCATTTTCCAAAGCTTTTATCTGTTCTTGAAATTTTGTTTCATTTGCTTTCAAATTTTTGTTCTCAAGTTTTATCCAGAAGTCTTCATCTTCTGAAGATTTCTTTTTGCTTTCAAAATCCTTTTCTTTCTCTTTCAAAATCTTGTTTTCTAATGTCAAACTGTTCAAATTGCTTAACAGTTTAACATTTTCAACTTTTAGCTTCTCACAATTTCCTTTCAACATAAGAATCTGTTTATCATCAGCTTGCTTCTCATCCTTCAACTTTTTGACTTCCAATATCAAACTTTCCGCATCCTTCAAGAGTTTGTCATTATCAGCCTCAAGTTGAATACATTTAGAACATACTGATTCAGAAATTGAAGATTCACTTTTCACAGATTCTTCATTCTTTGAAATTTCCTTTGTTTCCATCTTGTATGTTCCTGCACAAAAGAGTTTTACAAAATTAAAAGGATTCATACTTTCATCAATATAACATTTCCTTTTAATATCATATTTCAGAATACTCTTTGTTGCAAGACATACACGAATTCTTTTATCAATTTCAGTAATTACATCCAATTCCAATTTTTGTAAATTCTTTTCCATTTCGTTCAAAAATTCCTTCTTTTTCTTATATTCCTTACGAAACTCTGCATTAACCTCATTAAAGAACTGTTTTGGATAAAGTTCTTGAAGAAAATCTTTCCTTTTTAGCTCAACCAAGAATTCATCCCATTTAGCAGGTAATGCATTTGCCAATTTCGATATCTGTTCATCTCTTGATATTCTAATACCTTTTTTTCTCAAATTGTCTGTTAAAATTTCAAACCGTCTTTCCAACTCATCCAAAGTTTCATTCTTTTGGCACATGAAATGTTCATAACTTCTTACCCAAACATCCATATCTACATTTCTGTAACTACTATCCACAGTTCTCATATACCAACGATTTAAACTTTCAAGATCATGGTTTTCTTTTTCATCAAATACCACTTCCATTTCTCAAACACAAACTGTTCAAACAATCCGATCAATTAATGAATATGTTTAAAGAATGAATGGGCCTATCAAGACAAATGAGTCGAGAACTTTAATCACACAACACTATATTTGAGCCGTGAACTTTAAATGTTGAAACGGGCACGATGATAATAAAACTTGGGCCGAGGACCTTGTTTATACACTTAATATTCACTGGACTTCAAACAATAGCCGACAAGCACAATTTAATTCCGATCACATGTCAATCTTGATTAAAATCTCGTGAATACATCAAGTGGCCGACAACAATTATTCATACAAAGTTTTAATAGGACCTCACTTTATCTTGATACTCACAAAATGAAATCACATGCAATCTGATTATTTCAATTTACTAGACCTTGAGCTTTTCAAACAAAATGATAATATCACATGCAAGACTTTTTGAAACAATTAATCCATATTCACGTGTACTGACAAAACAATTAAAGTCACTTTAATTCACATGCAAATGTAATGGTCTTGGATTATAATAGAACTTGTGATTGTGTCAACAACCCAAAATCACATGCAAACTGACACGTTTTTGAATGACCTGTACAACTTTCACGTGATAAAGTTTCAAACGGTAACACCCTCAAACGGTCAGGTCACCTTTCAAACTGACAAGGTCAATTTCAAACTGCCAGACCAGTTTCAAACGGTCACGATGTATTTTCAAACGGACAAGTTATGGTTCAAACGGCCAGGTGCAATTTCAAACTTTCAGGTGCAATTTCAAACGGTCATGATCAATTTCAAACTGACAGGTGCTAGACTCGTTCAAACGGTCACCAACTTTCAAGCCACTTTTACTTCGAGTTTAGGTCCGATATTCTCAAGGGTTTGTTAAAACACCATTACGCATACATTGTGAAAGTTTTAGACGATTTTATCCGTGAAAACTTGTTCAGTTTTGAAAAGAAGATGTAGAAGTCAGAATATTCCAGCGAAAACGAGCTAAACGGTAAGAACTCTTCTTCCTGAGCTCTGATACCACTTGTAGGATCGTGAAACGACCTAACGAGTCGATCAGAAGAGTGCTCAGACCGAATCAGAGGCGGAATTCATTGATTCGGTCTTCGTTTAGCTTGGATTCACTATTAAATGTCTTGTTTATTGATCTTGAAAGGATTTCAGTACAGTGACACTTCGACAGCACCTCGGCGTCGGAATTCAGAATCTTACAAATGATGACAGTTTGAATGCTATTTATAGGAGAGAACTCCTGACCGTTTGAAAGTGACACACCACCTTTCAAACGGTCATGACAATTCAAACGGTCATGCCTATTCAAAGTGTTACATGCTCAAACGGTCACGACTTACAAACATACATGACATTCAAACGGTCAACTAGTCTTCAAACGGTCAACCATATCTCATTCTTGTTTTGTCTTCATGTGATAATGTTGCAATGATTATGTCATTAGATGATGTCATCATCAAGAATGATGGCATCACTCTTGATCAGACCAGCAACGAACCCGAGACTCGATATAAGACGAAGTCGACAGATGTATGCACCAACACTCTTAACTTACGTTAAAAGGTTCCTCAAATTCGAGTAGCAAGGCAAAAGACACCACAACATAAATCATGAAGGTTTAGGGAAGTGTCACACTATCAATCACATAACGTAGGCTAATAATACAGGAACTTATACTGTAGTGCTAAGTGTGCATTCACATGCAATGTCATACATAAGTGTACACTAGATATGCTATGCAATAAGTAAACGAGAGACGAACCCTTCAATCTGGAGGTGAGTGTCATGGTCGAGTTCTGAACCGTTCGGTTATAGTCTAGTTTTATAAAGACGTTTTAAAACCTAGTTCACTATAACCAGTGGCTCTGATACCAAACTGTCACACCCCAAAAAATGCCACATGCGGAAACCACGCTAGGCATGTGACGTACCAGGATCTAGCCACTAATCACATTGAACTCATAACAAGATTTCAAATAAAGTTCCTATTTATTAACAAGAATGTTTCAAACATAAGTTTAATAAAATCCAACAAGATCAGCGGAAGCAATAAGTAAATCATTGTTTAAATGTTCCAAAAACCAAATGTATGAAAATCAGTAAGCCTATCATGCGTATCCAAGCAGTTCGACCCATGACCACTCTAGGAATTCCAGACAGCAAGTTCCATATCCAAGAATCTAACGACCTGCGAGCATGCAACAAGTGTATCAGACAACATTGGTGAGTTCATAGTTTTATGAAAACGTTAATTGCCAAGTGTTTAGTCAAGTTTAATAATAATGTTGATAATAACTCGAGTACCGTACAAGATGGCACCATATTGTTTGCCCGTCCCCAGTGCCCCCTATCTAAGCATTGGTCATGATTAAGGTCATTAGTTCACGCCCGTCCTCTCATGTACGGTGTGAGGTTGCCAAGCCTAATAGCGCTATCAACTAATACCCCGTTACCTCTCAGGTAACTATTCGGTAGAAGATGGGACTTAAGGTGATAGGAAAGGAGTGTATTATCTAACATCCCAGTTTTTACCCAGAAAAGACTTATTCCTCTCAGGAATACCCGTTTGATTGTCCCACCCACCGGGACGCATGCTCAAGAGAAATGAACTCACCTTAGTTTTGCTCGTTATGTTAAGTTACCCGTTCCAAGTTGGTCAACCAAACCCTACCGTGGTTACCAATAAAATCAGTTTCATAATCAATTAAGTCACGTATTTTCATAGATTGCATTCATCACAAAGATCACCGTATATCACATAGCAAGTACTCAGTTCTCATACAAGTCCACATCCCACGTGCATGTCACATACTAACATTTAATAGCTGAGTTGGCTACCCACATGAGCCAAATCAGGTTTCTTATTCTTAATTAATATTATTAACATGCTTCAAATAGAACCTTATAAACATGAACATTCATCATCATACACATCATAAACTATTTGAAACCTTATGTTAATACATGTTATGTGGACACGTTTACTGTTTTAGTTCTGTCTATTTGCTCTTTTGCAGCATCTCCACGAAGAACTAGTTCTTCGTGGGATGCCTCCATGGCGAAGAACTCTAATGGCGAAGAACTATTCTTCGTCGAGAATGAGTGTGACGAAGAACCCTAGTGGTTCGTCAAGAACCAGTCAATGAAGAACAAGGTTCTTCGTCGAATTACGTTCTTCGGGGGGGAGTCTTTCGTCGCTGCCCTCATCAGACGGTTACAATTCCCTTAGTTTCAGCCGTGACAGATGCTAAAAAGTTTGACAGTTTTCCAATCAGATTAAACGACATTTTTTAATCATGATTATGCCCCCTAATTATCAACAATCATCAACCATTCAAATCCATTCAAAACGTAACAGTTCCCACTCATCATACAAATCATAACTAACAACTTATCATGTGAATCATTATGCTAATCGAACAAATCATCAGTTTGTTAATCCCAAGTTTCTAATCACTCAGTCTAACATAGTTTAATATCATAATCAATCATATATTCTAGATTTACGATCTTATAGATGAAACCCTAGTTTTACATAAAGTCACAACATCAAGATTCTAGAAACTAATAATGATAGACACTAACCGTGATACCGAAGTGATTAGTTTGTTCGAGATGAAGGGTTTCGAGACCCAAAACTGCCGTCGCATAAAGAGGAGAGGGAGAGAGAACTTTAGGGTTTGATGTTTAAGTTTTGTAGGTTATGAAAGGTTATGCAAACAAAATAACAGTCGGGCCCATTTTGGGCCACAAATGGACCTGTGCCGAGAGCCCTCTAGGCGAAAAACCTTCTTGGCGAAGAACCTTCTTCGTCAAGGAGTGGTTGTGACGAAGAACCCTGGTTCTTCATCAAAGACAGTCAACGAAGAATCGTCAAAGACAGTCAACGAAGAACCAGTTCTTCGTCGACTTGAGTGTGGTGTGCGGCCCAAAGTTAAGAAACATGAACACGTTATGTCTAAACATTAAACAACTCCTAAGTTTTCATGCAACAACCAAACATAACAATACTATAATCATTCATATATCGTGCACATGTTACAATGTAAAGCGAATTGCGAAAACAGGATTGTTAAACAGGTGATGCGTAGAGGAAAGACCTTGAGATCTCGGGTTTTCACATCTAGGAGAAGCCAAAAACAAGTCCCGAGACACAAGTCCCCCCCCCCCCCCGCACATTTCCAGTGATTAGGGGTATGCCATATTTATAGGCTTTTGGCGGCCATAGTGCATGACCGTCCACTAGTATGCTCATGGTCATACTCTTCTTTTTGTAGCAAATTCTTATAGAAGTTATCCTTTGTTTCAAGGTCTAGGTACAAACACGCGCATCCATGTACTATGCACAACCATGCATAGGGACAGGTGTGCAGAAAAGTCCCATAGTTGTCTCCAACTGGCGTACTTGTTGTCTTTCTTTGTCTTCTTTGGTAGGCATGACCATGCACATGAGTGTGCATAGGTGTTCAGCTTTTGCCCATTGAGTCTTCTTCTTTGTTATAAGGCGGACTTTGATGTGGCATAGATGTGCTTATGTGGTACATGGTTGTACATGAGGTAAACTTGCAACTTTCTTCCATTTCTTATCGTTATTCACTTATTTTCTTTAGGACCCTAAAATCATACAAAAATAAAATAAAAGAATGATTTAGGTGGTGTTTCCTCAAAATAAAGCCTCAACAGTACATACAAATAGAGTAAATGTGCATATAAAATATTTATAAATGATGGCACATTAGGGATTTGGTATGGGATTGAACAAAAATATTTCGTATGTATGGGATTAGGTGATACCTATCCTAATTACCCATTTACCCGAACCATATACCCAAAAATTTGTAATCCTGATTTCCCGTTTATCCGAACCATATACCCCAAAATATTACTTTTCATTTTCTTAACCACTGTTTATTCATGCTTTATTCTAGTAGCTTCATTATTTGGAAAATAAGATTTTCTTTTGACATATATATATATATATATATATATATATATGATATTAGTCATAGTTATATGCTACGGAATATAAGTTTATCTTTTGCGATTTATATCATCATGCTATTTACACCAAACTACGATTATGACCCAGCGTGTTTCGCCACTGAATGTAAAGCATTTATAACATAAACGGACTGTTAATGGTTGTTACATACTTACAATATGATCGAATACGTAACACTTAGATACAAAATGGCATACAGTATAATGTAATAAACATG